>LPNX010473435.1:0-72216 GCA_001517045.1 Pseudotsuga menziesii
ATCAACATTTTGATCCAAGTCTCTAGTTACATCATCATTAGCGATGTCTTCAATATTTGTATTCTTTTGTTTCTTTTTTTCATGGTATCTGAGTTTTTTCTTTTCAGTATGTAAGGCATCATCTCGAGTGTGATCACATTTTCTCTTTCTTGTTTTTTTGTTGCCCATGATTATTCAATGTATACCTTCAACTTAGAATAAATTTCCCTCGAGAGAATCTTAATCATCAAAGAAAAAAATTCACCTTAGAAAATACAATAAAAGTAAGAGTCATCGACTTCAAACAATATGACTACAAAAATTAGTGATAATGGCTACAAGGAAGGTTATCAACCAAATTTGGCACTTCTAGGCCACGTGAATTACAAAAAAAAACATTTTATTTAAATGTTATAAAAGTATAATTAACGAGTATAAAGCCGCGTTCACTAAATATGAATTACCAGTTAAAAGGCCAAAAGAAGACAACTAAAAATTGATAATTAACCCATTTAAGGCAAGGTTATAAAAAGTAAATATGTCCATAAAATATTGTTCAAAATATTTAATAAAAAAGTACTGTAGACTAAATTGGTGCAGAATTTTTAAGAAAAATTGTACCATAAAATATTTTCCATAAACATATTTAGTAAAGAAAAAAAGACAACAAATTTTCAAAATAATGTTTGGTATCAAATAAAAATAGCCTTCACCTTAAAAGATAAGTTTTAAGAATACTTACCAGAAAAGAAAGCCGTCCTTCTTCTATAACTATATAAAGTGTTGATCAAATATATTGAGCCTTCATTCATATAAATAAAGAATTGAAATGGTGTTTCAGAAAAACGTAAAAACGTTTCAAGTTCATGTAACGAAACGGTGTTTGGAAAAAACCTTTCAAGTTTTTTTCCGACCGGTGGAAAAAATTCAATAGAGATTTTCAGTCGAACTATTAGTTCGAGCGAACTGTTTTTCGTCCGTTAAATCTAATTTTCAGCCGAATAGTTGATGACTTTCGATTGAAACATTAATTGTTTTCGACCGAAAGATTAGTTCGGTCGAAAACCTGTAATATTTCAAAAATGGAATTCCATCCCATATCTGATTTTTCTTCCAATTTCGGAGAGATCAGATCATATCAAATTCTTACAATTTCTCTTCACAAATTATACCATTAGTTGCATAATTCAATCTGCTTTCTATAGATGTGAATTTTGTTGAAATTGGTGTGATCCACTAATTTTATTTATTATATTTCTTAGAAGGTGTGTGGATTGCTTCAAAATTTAATAGAATTCATTGAAATGAAAAATCAATAACTTCTTAAAGACACGATAAAAAAATTTAAAATATTCATGGTACCCAACATTGATGTGTTGTCTTCAAAATGGTAGTTTTAGTTTTTTTTTTGAATTGGAAATTAGGGAAGATGCTATGCCAAACTGAACATGTCAGTCTTATGGTAGTTTTTCAGATTGGTCCACTTAAAAAAATTCTAATAATTATTGCATGCGGTTGTTGGATACAAACTTATAGACAGCCTTTAGTACAATCTGTCTAGATCATCATAACATATTTTGTTTGCGTAGATCCAAATCCTAGGCTCTATCAAGCACCGACATGGATCAAATCTCTCGATGTGCAAACCTTTTCTTACGTATCCATTGATTTGATTCAAACTAAAAGACACATCTTTTTGTTTAAGGTCCAAATATAATTTTATTATTATTAATATCTAATATTATTTATGGCTGACATATAAAAAATTTTATTATTATTTTTTTTTTATGAATGAACATTGCATCATTTCCCCACACATGGTTTTAAAACCATATGCAAGGCCCTCCTACAATCATGGGTTGTTTAGGATGCCTTGCACATGGTCTTAAAACCATTTGCAAGGCCCTCCTAAACCATGTACAATAAAACCATGGGTTGTTTAGGAGGCCTTGCACATGGTTTAAAAACCTTGTGCAAAGCCTCCTAAACCATGGGTTGTTTAGAATGCCTTGCACATGGTTTTAAAACCATGTGCAAGGCCAACATTTTTTTGTGGATAATTCAATTTTGTGTTTTTTTCTTGACCCACATATTTTTTTTGCAGATAATTAAATTTTTACTTTTTTATTGTTTTGTTAGGTAGGAGGATTACAACATCTCCCCCATATTAGATTGTTTTAGTGGCCGACATTTAATTTTCCCTATTAGAAAAATTATTTTTTATTACTAAAAATAACGTTACGAAAGTGATATTTTATTTATTTATTTTGTGTTACAAAATCTCTCCCATAATATTCACTATCACTATTATTTTTTGCCAACATGTTACAAACATTACATCACGTTACAAGATCTCTCCCATAATATTCACTATCACTATTATTTTTTGCCGACATGTTACAAACGTTACATCACGTTACAAGATCTCCCCCATACTGGGCTGTAGAGCGCCTCTCGGTGCAATGAACAAAAGTTGAATAATGAAAAAACGGTGTCAAAAAACATGACTATTTATCATAATTTCATTAAGTAATAACATACTATCAAACACTTGCAAAAATGACATATCAAATGCCAATAAAAAAAATCTAAAAAATAACCAATAGAAATCTAACACAATTCTATACAACTTTTGTTTTTACTACAAAATGAAATTCTAAATACAAATCTAATTTTTCTTTGCTCCAAGTTGACAAACTTGCAAAACCAACACTGCTTTTCTCATAACCCCCCTCAAAATAGACACCCAGACTCATGATTTCACTCACTAGTTGTCTCTAATGGTTCATATTCTCTTTTATTTTACTTATGGAGATGTAAATCCTAGTCTATTTTTGGAGGAAATGGGCCACTTTTCTTTAATGACTCATATTCTCTTAATTTTATTTATTTTATTTTATGTGTGAAAGAAAATATATACATGTGTGTGTGTGTGTGTGTGTGTGTGTGTGTGTGTGTGTGTGTGTGTGTGTGTGTGTGTGTGTGATCAACATAAACATGTATAATATGATATGTGTGATATGTATAATTCTTAAAAGTAGATAATAATAGATGCATTATTTTATAAATGAATGCTTGTATGTTTCTATATAATATAATATGTATTTTATTATATGTAATAATTATTAGTATTACATGTATGTAATATTGTGAGTATACTATATGTATAGAGGTGAGTAATGATATAAGTGTAAAATTTGGAGGTGTTTGAAAGTGTTTAGAGGTTTCTTGAGGTGTTTGGAGGTATTTGGAAGTGTTTGAAAGTATTTGGAAGTATTTGAAAGTGCTTGGAAGTATTTTGGAATTTGGAAATATTAGGAAGTATAGTGTGATCAAAAGTGTTATGTTAGTATATATGTTATAATATGTATCTAATATGATAGTAGGGTTATGCAATTATTGCTATAATTGTATGGATATTATGGTATAACATAATAATTATGAGCACATTAAATAGAGAATAAATAGATTATATGACTAATATGTTGTATATATGATTAAAATAATATGATATATGATTGAAGAATTATAATATATATGTAAACAAAACGGGTGTATGTATATAAATATACATAGTAATAGTAAATATGGTATATGGTATGAGTGTATGATAGTGTGTTGCATAGCTCGTAATGATTTTATTATAGAATATTAGAATATTTTGATGGTAGGATGTGTGGTTGTTTGAGGTGACTATATATTTACTTTGATTGATAGGTAGTGTGCTGCATGTAAATAATTAGTAATGCAATGCATTATTATATATATCATCATGTGCTAGTAATTCTATGTATTGTTATGATAAATAATAACTATTCGATATGATTTCTATAGTTGATGTATGTTGTTTTCAATATTATTGGTTGCTATCGAATGTTATTGATTGACATTGGCTTATACATGTATGACATTGTCATCATTGTATGTATGGATATTATTGGTTGTCCCTGGTTGTTATGGTTCTTGCGTGTATTATTGATGCATTCTAGTTTGTGTATTATGATTGATGTATTATTATCATTATATTTTGCTTGATGAATCCTGGTTGTATTCTGATTGTGTATTTTGATTGATGTATTCTGGTTGATCTATTCTGATTGATGTATGTTGGTTGATGTATTATAGTTGATGTATTTTGATTGATGCTTGTATGGTTAGTTGATGCATGTATGGTTTTCCTTGGTTGATATTACATTGTCAATATATGATTGACATCTAGTTGATATATTATGAATTGATGATCGAATTCTTTATAGATGATGTATGCATGAGGGTCACTATATGATTGATATTAGTTGATGTATAATGGATTTTCCAATGATCTCTAAAGAAGACTTATGTTTTTATTTGAGATGAAAAGTAATATGTTGTTATGGTCCTTTTTTTTTCTTAGTTAGATTAGAATTATTTCATATAATTTCACTTTTCATGTTACATTAAAATGCAAAAGTATTTAGGTGATCTTTGAAAATATGTATCCTTCTGATATTCATTAGAAAAGTATCTTGTGTCATTATTGAAATGTATGCTGGTAATAACTTGGTGGCATTTCATATATCTCTGTTGAAAAGTAGGTACTAACCATGTAACTAATTAAGTATGATACATGTACCTTTATTGAATACAAACTTAATGCATCCTTTTATATTCAATACTAATTATGTAGAATGTCATACTAGTATCTTTGTTAAGAAAATATCTAGGGATATTTTTGAAAGAAAATATATCCTTGTGATCATTGTTGAAAGTATATTGCTAGGGTATCCTTGTAGTATATCAAATACCTTTGTTGAAATGCATCTTTGTAAAATTTCATAGTGATAGTTCATGCATCTTGTTGGAAAAATATCTTGGTGACACTTCATGCATCCTTGTAGGAAAAGTATTTGAGTGATAAATCATGAAAAAGCATCTTGGTAATGCACATGTAATGCATATCATGTGATTGACTGATCTAAACACATTTCATGTATCTTAGATCCATTTCATATGGTTGAAATTGATTAGAATAAGATTTAGGTAGATGCATTTCAAGTATTTTGTTGAAGAAGTATCCATATATTGAGTACCTTGCATATATTGAAGTATTTCATGTAATCAATTAGAAATTTATTTTCTTGAGAGATGTATTTTATGAATAGTTTTTAATAGTATATATGTTTACCAGTAACCATGTGTCTATTGGGAATGTGAAAAAGAATCCTTGTTAAAGAAGCATCTCTATTTCAAGTATCTTTGTTGAAGAATATGGTTTAGTTGTTGGGAGTGAGTTCCTAGATTCCCTCAGAGAGCAGTCTAGTATTATTTACCAGAGAGGTAGTATGGTGGATTCTCACCCCTTTGCTTCTGTCATATCACTCTACTAGTCCATATTCTCACACAGGAAGCCAGGAAATTGGATGGTGACCCCATAAGTAGTGGAGACGTATAGGAAAGTAGTAGTGGGAAGCATTGTAGTTCTCAGAATAGGTAGTTCTAATCGTTGCTAAACTAATTGTGCTCTTCTTGTGGGAGGAACATTGTCATGTTGAATCTAGTTTCCCAAATTTGAGATTAGTATTCTCTCATGTGCTATTGATATTATTTTATTCTATTAATAATCCATGGTGACTGATTTATTCTATCTTTATGTTCACGATTTAGTTGTTAAATAATACTCTTATATCATGTATTGTATATTTTATACCTAGTGTTAAATATATGGTTGATTGAAATATGATTTCTAGGTGAATGTATATTTGTTTATATTTGAAGACACGGTAATGGGGATTGAATATTGACCCTTGCTACTAGTTTTGGTTCTCACATAGGAAGGCAGGAAATGGGATGGTGATATCTTGAGGAACGAGTTAGGTGAAGGGAGTCACATCCCATAGGCAGTGGAGATAGATAAGAAAGTATTAATGGGAAGTATCGTGGTTTCTCGGAAGAGGAGTTATGAGAAAGACTGCTTGAAAACTGAAGGTAGTGATCAATTTGAAAGTTTTAAAATCATGTATGCATTATGCATCGAGGACTATGCATGATTTAAGGGGGATGGGATGTAATACCCCATTGTGTTAATCCCTAGATATATGTAATTTGTAATTGTTTATTATTGATGCACAGGGTGCTGGAACAAGAGTCTTTAAGGACCTAGAGACATTATTATTATTTTGTAAATAATTCATTAATGAAAACAACTAACACTCAGGGGATATTAAAAGAGTATGGGAGGCCTAGATCCACAATGTGAGGGGGAATAGAGACATTCCTATTATTTTATAACTTGTATAGTTGATATTGATCCATATTTATTCCTTTCTGGATATATTAGTTGATGATCACCCAAAAATTGTACAACGGACCCAAATTTTGATTATTTTAGACTATGTTGGTATTATTGAGCCTAATTCATGATTTAGTGGGCCTCCTTGGTGTTTTAGTGGGTTCCACTTGTTGATTGAGTTGTTTTGGTGGTTTTGTAACTCATTTGTGGAGGTTACACTTGGTTTTGTAACTCCCATTTGCACAAGTGTTCCCTCACTAGCTAGTTTTAGCCTCAACACCTCAAAAGTTATGTAAATACTTATGTAACTCCTTGTGTAAATACTTGTTTAACTCTTGTGTAAATCCTTGTGTAACCCCCTTTTATATTTTGGGAATATGCCTTTCTTGTGTGACACATTACCTCACTAATTTTTATTCCTCTTCATGGATGATGTGTCCACACATGAATTTGAGTTTGGTGGAGTGGCTTGGAGTCATTATCCTTGAAATTTGAATTGCTTGGGTTGGATTAGATTTAACCTCTTGTGGTTGAATTACCCCCCTTGGATTGACTCAAGTTTTCTTGTGTGACACATTACCTCACTAATTTATTCATCTTCATGGATTATGTGTCCACACATGAATTTGAGTTTGGTGGAGTGGCTTGGAGTCATTATCCTTGAAATTTGAATTGCTTGGGTTGGATTAGATTTAACATCTTATGGTTGAATTAACCCCCTTGGATTGACTCAAGTTTTCTTACCTTGGTTTGGTTTTACCCCATTGAGTCAGAATTACCTTCTTTGGTCTATAAATACATCTATGAACTCCTTGTTTTAAGGTGGTTGTTAATGTTTCTTTTTTATGGTTGTTGATGGTTCTTTTAGATGGTTGTTGATTATGGTTGTTCATACCTTTGATGTGAGAGATTCGTAAGCTTGTGAGCTTGGAAAACCATGAATGCTATGTTGTGTGAATGAAATTTGTGCTTGAAGAACTATGATATTGTATGGTGTTTGTGGTCATCCCAAAAAACTGTGGTGTAGTTACTTTGTGTCCACTAATTGGATATGTCCTATACCTACACATAAATCCTGATGGTGAATAGTGATATCTCGATGGTCTAAGGGGTATGGATTACCATTGCACCTCGTAGTGGGGTGGAAGAGGAAGTATGTGGTGAGGAATAGAGTTTTGGATTCTCAAAATGATACGTCAGATATTATTGAGTGCACATCTATTGTGAATCTATGGCCTAATATTGGGGGTGGCATGTCAAAGTGAGATCTAGATTGACAGTGCCAAAGGTTGGGTGGAACGTGGTATGGATCATGCCTATTTCACATTGATAAGATATTTATTTATCTCATGTTTATTTAATTTACTTGGACTTGATATAGTTTATTTATGGATTCACATGAAATATTTGATGAAATGTATGATTTGTTTGTGGAAGAAATTTCTCACATAATTCTATCCATTTATGCAAGTAAATTTTATGAAGGAATTGGAAACTAGTTTCTAGGATTTTGTGCACAAGTTGTTTGAGGAAATAATTATTTGGTCCTTTGGTACATAAATGGTATTTATTCCACTATTCATTATATAATGTGTATTTTTATTGTATAGTAACCTCGAAATGGTTTCAGACACTTCTCTTTGATGCTTATACCTTTTATTTGGTCCTTTGGTACATAAATGATATTTATTCCATTATTCATTATATACTGTGTATTTTTATGGTATGGTAACCTCAGAATGGTTTAAGACACTTCTCTTTGATGCTTCTACCTTTCATTCGATAACTAGCTCTTCGATCGGACTGTTTGGCATAGTTTCGAGACTTGGCACATGAAGTGTTTGTAAAAATACATGAGATTTATTTTTATGATTAGGTATGATAAATAATCTTGAAATGTGTGTCATAATGTGACAATAAATATTCTTGGTAGAGTTGGGAAAATGTCTACCGAAATTCTAGATCAATTTCCAATTTCTAGCTCCTTTAATATAATTGTTTTGAGTAAATTGGTGGCTTTGCATATGAAGTGTTTGGAAAAAAAATTGAACTATATATACCTCTGTTATGAATTATAAAAAAATAAAAATAGTTGGAATGGAATTTGAATGATTCTATGAGCTACAGATTTCATTATTTTAGTGATTCCTAGAATTAATAGTCTATTTACATTAATAAAATTAACTAGTTTTGTGAGTTATTTAATGGAATGTATATGGGAGGAAATATACATAAATATTGTTGGAGAAATAATATGTCTTATTACCTTAATGATCTACCTAGGAGACATAAACATTTTCCTTGTGCTATGTTCTATGGTCTAACTTAGTTTATATTGATCAATACTGGTCAAATAGGTGATTATGGATCATTAATTGTAGTTGAGGAACTCTAGTTTGAACATCTTGAGATTTCATACTGTTCATTAATTATAAACCAGCTTTTTGACTAAGAGCTCTAGTGTCTGTGAAAGTGGTTTTTGTGGTCTCCTTGGCATTTGTTTTCCTCCTAGAGATTCCTCCACTCGCCCATGCGCTCTCCCATGCTTGCATTCCCTCATTTAGGAACCAGACATGATTCTTACCTATTCACACATGTTCACACATGGATTCGTGACATTTTGGTTAGGTTTGGGAACCTATTGGTCAACCTAGGGGGGTTTAGGGGTAATATCCTAGTCTGACACTTGGATGCATTCACATGGCCACCAGGGGCTCACGAATTGTCTCCAATGTACTATAAATATGTATCATACATACCTACCATGTGTGATATAATATAATGTTAGATGTTATAACCTTTCACATGTGTTATTCCAACTATTTCAGTCTCTTTGTTTTTCTGTTGCATATTTTGTCAAACACTTTGATGGTGAAATTTTTCTAGATCCTGGATCTCACTGAGAAGCAACTCTCACATGGTATTAGAGCTAGTTGGAGCTACAAACAAATCTACCAAGGTTTGAGTTGTTGTTTAGGGCATATTTCCATTTTTTTCTGAGTGTTTTTTCATAGCAGGTTCTTACAAATAACTTCATGGATTCGCAAGAATTTCCTCTCCTTTCCCCATTCAACTATTCTGAATGGAATTCAAAGATGTGTGCATATATCAAGAGGCAATGTCTCTATGAGGTTTCCATTGGTGTTGTGAGAGAGCTAGCGTCCTTTCAAGATAAGTGTGAGTGGCTTAATGACAATGATAGAGCCTATGGAACTATGTGTCTAGCTATACCTCCTATAATGCGCTACCTCCTTGTTTCTATTGAGTACCCATTTGATATTTCGATAAATCTAGATGAAGCTCTCGGAATGCAGCAAGAAGACGTGATCTATATGGAGATAAAGAAAATGGGAACCTCCTTATGTGTTCTTCCTCTTATGGTCTTGGCCTCATGCATTTCTCAAGAAGTTGTTCAAAATGAAGAATAAGTAACCAGAGATTCAACAAATGATCCAACTCAAGTTTCTTCCTCTGTGGCTTCCTCTCTTTTCCAAGAAATTATTTTTCATGAAGATAGAATACGAGTTGTTGCCATCACTACTGCTGAAAGTTTGTCTATCCATTATATGCCCTTCTCCTCTATGTCTTTTGTTATGAATGGTGAAGATGTATTGATAGTTGATCTTCATGGCGAGCCTTCTCTAGAAGATGGGTTTTCTTCACATGATAGTGTTGGTTAGAAATATGGAGAGATTTGGATGTCAAGTGAATATCTCTCATTGCTTCACACTATTTTTTCCCATGTATTCCTCCACCATCACTAGTAGAGTTCCTTCAAGTTCATATGAAGATGGAGAAGCCTTTTCCATCACAATGGCACATTCGGGACTCTTGTTCCACCTTCTTGGAGCTAATTACAACCTTCTTTCAAATTTGATGCTTCAAGATCCTTATGACTCACTTTGGGTCACTTATTCTCAAGCACTTCAAGTCTCTTTTGGGACTGGCATCATGTTTTTTTCGAGGTTCAAGTCCGAAGAGCACAATTCGCTCTCCTATTAGTGCATTTCAGTTGTTCTACATGGTATGAGGATTCGTCATGCAGTTTTTCTTGAGTTAGTTGAGTACATTCCACTTCTTCCCAAGAAGAAGATTCCTCCAGAAATTTTCATTTAGTTTGGAGTGTATGCATATTTTGGTTTCTATGTCATTTCCATTTTTGAGGGGAGGTTTTTTCCCATGAGGTTTTCCTACTTACCTCTGTTACATGGATCAATAAATTTTTTGTTGTAAAAGGTGACTTGTGCCTTAGTTTCCAAGGCCTTAATAAATCATGTGGTGTACTAATTCAGAATTAAGGGGTGGTGTTGGAGAAATAATATTCCTTAGTACCATAATGATCTACCTAGAAGACATAAACATTGGCCTTGTGCTATGTTCTATGATATAACTTAGGTTATACTTATCAATACTAGTCAAATAGGTAATTCTGGATCATTAATTACAGTTGAGGCTCTCTAGTTTGAACATCCTGACATTTCATACTGTGCATTAATTGTAAACCAGTTCCAGGTTTAACTAGGAGCACTAGTGAGCGTGAAAGTGGTTTTTTGTGGCCTCCTTGGCATTTATTTTCCTCATAGAGATTCCTCCACTCACCCATGTGCTCTCCCATGCTTTCCTTCCCTCATTTATGAACCTCAAATTATTCTTACCTATTCACACATGTTCACACATGGATTCGTGATAGTTTGGTTTTGTTTGGGAGCCTATTGGTCAACCTAGGGGGGTTTAGGGGTCAAATTATAGTCTGACACTTGGATGCATTCACATGGCCACTAGGGGCTCCAAATTGTCTCCAATGTAATAAATTTTTTTATCATACATACCTACAAGGAATGTTGTAATATAATGGTTATATATTAGCACCTTTCACATGTGCTATTCCATCTATTTCAGTCTCTTTGTTTTTCTCTTGCATGTTTCGTCAAACACTTTGATGGTGAAATTGTTATAGATCCTAGATATCACTGAGAAAATATTCTCACAAATATGATTGTAAGTTACCCTTGATTCACTTTCCATGAGCTATAGTATTCATATATTTCTCTTTATTTGAAATTTGGAAAGTTAAATTGGAAAGTAGGTACATTGCAGTGAAATTGGTAACTAGTTTTTGGATTTGAATGTATTTTTTTGGTAAAATATGAATGTACATCCATATGCTGTATTATTGGTACTTTTTTTTCTATATAATTATATTTTCCTTCACCTCTTTGTTCCTCAGAACTCGGTACGATTGGTTTGATTGAATTCCTTGCAGTGTTTATTAACTAGTTGTACTTATTGAACTTGAAATATTATTCATTTATGTACTCAGATAAGATATAAAAAAAAGTAATTTATATTGATGTACATGCATTCTTAAAAATGTGTATAATTTCTATAGGTTCACTATTTGGTTCATTGGCATGGTCGTATGTCAATTTTTTGCAAGAATGGTTGTTAGTATTGAACAACTAGTTAACTAGTTCATGTCACAGGGGGTTCACAATCAAGGAAATATCATATCACGTACATTCATATTGGGGGTTTGAATACTCCTAAAAACCTCAAAAATATATGTCCTTGTGTTAAGGGGTCAAGGGGGGGGGGGGGTGTTAATTTCACATAGTAATCTACATATTGGGGGTTATTTTATTTGGCCAAGCTGAGGAATAACCTCCAAATTATGGGATGGATTCATACCTCCAAATCATGGGGTCAATTCATATATCCAAATCATGGTTTGGATTCATATTAGTCCTAGTTTTTTCTAAGGAATAAAATCCAAATCATGAGCTAGATTCATCCCTCCAACCCATGAGTTTGATTCATATTAGTCCTAATTGTTGCTCACGAATAACCTCCAAATCATGGGATGTATTTATACCTCCAAGTCGTTGAACTTATAAAGTCTTTTTTTTTAAGAATATTTTTTTAGGTTGGGGTTTGGATGGGTATTGAGATTCAATCAAACCTTGCTCTGTGACAACCAATAAAAGTGATATCAATATTTCTTGGCTCACTAGAACCAAGAAAAATTAGATCAACATTTCTTGACTAATTATTTCTTTCAATCTTTTGTATTCTCACATCGCTAGTGAGGAATAGTTATTAAATTGAGTTATATTTGGCACATTCATAATTGTAATTTCAATTCTTATATGCAAGGAATCCATTTTAATATTTCATTGGAACTCACATGAACATAAGTGAAAATCTAAATCCTTATTTACACAACCTTTGTGTTCTCATTATGATGTAATGGTATCATGTAAGTTTCACCAGTTGTTTATCTTTATAACTATTACTGCTTGAAACTTAACAATGGACATTTTTCCTCTCTTGTAAAGATAAAAAAAACTAGGTATAACCAAATAAAAGATAACTAAATCTTATTAATTCCCTTGATTGCAAGAATAAATGTCAAGGAAGTGGAGGAAAATAATTGCATCTTGTGAAGGACCCAAATCCAATCTATGCACATGATCATATGGTGTTATTGGAAAATGAGGGGATTTTTTCTTTATTCATTTGGGTTCAAACATCAACAATGTTTGTTTTTATAGGAATGTAGGGAACATCCACGAAAGGGTTTCAATTTTTCATTTTTATGGATTTTATTTTATTAAGCTTATAGAAAACTTGAGCTCTCTATGGCTATACTTGTATTTACATGATATTAAATTGCTAGATTGGAGGGTTGTGGTGTGAAACATCTGTAATTATCGTATTTTATAAGCATTGCAATTACTATTGGACAATCATTCTTTTACTTTTTTTGTTGCATTTATCTCTTGACTGGGTTGTACCTTTTACGGATTTTCCCTACCCCAATACTATTTCATTGGGTCTTCCACTATCCAACGCTACAAATTGAACAGTTTCCCTTGCAATCCTGGTGGGATCATTGTTAGAATTATACTATTATTTTATTTAGCATCATGTTTTCTTATACTAAGAACCGTTTGGGATATTTTTTTTACAACTTGGTAATATGATTTAAAGGGGTTATTGAAAATGGATTGATAAAAATGGATACCTACAATATTCGGTGAAAGTAGGGGTTTTCTTAATTGGAAAGGTATATTGGGAGGGGGGTTCAACAATAGAATTTTAGGAGGTGTTTTCCAATATTTAGTGAAACTAGGGATATTATCTAATATCCTATGAACAATTGTTTTTCTGTAACAAGTGAACCCCCCTAGTTCATGTGGAATCATTTTTAAACCTATTATGTTTAATTAGTTGGAAAATGGTATGTAGGCCTTATTCACATGTTATTATTTTTTAATTATATATTGGACTTAAATGATAAAGAAATGAAATTATGTTATGTACCAACAATTGTGTGCTAAGTGTCGTTAAGAGTCGTAATGAGAACACTAAGTACTAGTTAATCATGATTAAGGGTAAATAGCCTTTAGAGGTGGATTTTATGTCTAGAATGGATATTAGATGGTGTTAACAGGCTTTACTAAGATTTCATATCCCTTGGATCATTCCTTGGAATAGCTATTGAATTTATTTTATTTTATTGGTAATTAAAAGGGCTTGTTGTAATTAAAACATGAAAATGGAATAAAAAATTTGTTTGACTAATCCGTTGTGCTAAAATAATTTGATTGGCCTTAAAGATATAATGATATATCCCTGATACCCTTTCATATCCCCATGGTACATTACAATAAATATGGAGAATGGTGTGAATAAATACCATCATAAGGCCACAAACGCACAAGGGTGATTGTTGTGCAAGGACTTGTTACACATTTTGGGAGCTTTAGGGAGATGAACCACTAACTTGTTTTCATCCATATCATCCTCTAAAGTCTACAAGTGACTACACAAGGTAGGAAATTATGCAAATTATTGGGTAACGTGGCCCAAAACATTACATACGATGCAAGGTGAAGGGGATCACACTCTAGAAGTATGAGGATGGTTCATGACTTGGTTTAGATTTTTTTTTTTGTAAGTTGAGAGCTATTCTATTAAAAAAAGAAGAATAAAATAGTGGTACATAAGAGTTTATAGGTAGACCTACTCATGTTGATCAGATATAGAGTTTCAGTATGAGTCCGGGCCCTCCCTCCAAGAAGGAAAATAGGTCCACAAAACCCTCCCTCCCAAAGGGAAAACGGGCCATCCAAAAAAGAATAAAAAAAAGCCAGGCTTAGTTCCTGGAGGATACATACAAAGAGTCAACAAGTTAACAGTGCAAAAAATAGAAAAACATGACAGTATTATTCTGATCAACACGTGGGCAAGATGGAACATGTACATAAACCATGTAGCTTACCGACAGCATGACACGTAGCCATGTCAGACTCAGTTCATGATTTTTGCCATGTTTCCTCCACGATAGGGAAGCTATAGACTGAAGAGGTTGGCTGAGCAGGATCGTCTAATTTTTCCTTTGAATTTTTTCTAGAAGTCTCCATTTCTTCGTTACTGGGGTTGTTTTCTTCCTCCATGGTTCCTGCAGGTGGCTTTTTGGTGGGGAGCAGAGTGGTATTTTTCACAACGTTCGGGTTGGACATAAACTTGTGCAAGGTGGAAGGCCAGCATTGTGGAGGGGGGATGGAGCAAGGTGGAGAAGCATGGGTGGTGGATGGGGTGGACGAGGAACTTGGAGGAGCGGGACTCTACAACAACTTGAGGAGCAGGTGGTGTAGGAGCTTGAGGAGCTGACAGGGATTGAACTGGAGGTGCTAGGGGAGGAGGAACCAGAGGGTTGAATATGAGGACCAGTCGAGTGAGTAAGTTTTTAAAGACCCAATAATTATGTTTGTGCTCCACCATTCTTCCAGCTGCACCAAGTGCCCCGAAAAAATCATCTTCCCAATCAAAGATGTTTCACTACACTTCCTCCGGCATCTCCAAATCAAAACCATTGCCACTGGCCTAATCCGATAGAGGTATATGGCCGTTAACCTGATCATTATGACCTCACCCTCTACGGGGGGTACCTCTCTATCTTCTGGGCATGGTTGGAGGGTGGCAGAGAGCTGAGCAGGAAGATGGCAGACTAGAGTTGGGTGTTGGGGTAACAGTCTAGAGCAATGGAGAGCAACAATAATGCGTAGAGCATGAATCAGGTGAAGCCCAACACCCAACATTTCCATATTGAATGCGGTTGGTGCAAATTAAGGCTTCCAAGAGGGTGTTTAATGGCAATCAGGCTGTGAAAAGACAGCCTAGTCCCTTCGGTATACCAAAATATAGCCACGTCTCCCTTGGAATTGAAGGCCCACAATGGCGACAATGAGGTGAGGTTACGCTTGGGTAGTGGAGGCCACGTCAGCCTCCCCAAGTCCACGTGGTCGTGATTGACACCTGTATCCAGGGATATATCTTTAGAAGTTTTGAGCTCACACTCCTACCTTAGGTTAGCATCTACTATATCAGCCAAGGTACAATGGTACAAGAACATGGATGAGCGAACTCCCCAGTTTTCCATCTTATCCGCCTAGGAATTAGCTTCTCTTTTAATGTGTTGGAAGTTGATAGCAGTAGGTTTTGCTAGAAGCTCAGCAAGGTGTTGAAGATCATAATCCAATCTTTATCTAGAGGAGATTTTGGAACTACTCATCCCATTCTGGAGCTTGATGGCTATATTGAGGATAAGTGCAGAGTCTCCCTCAACCACTAGCAAGAAGAGGGCATGAGTGGAGGAAATTTTGATACCCTAAAGGAGGCCATTCAGCCCAGCCACATTGTTGCTTTCAAGCCCTAGTTTCCCAAAGAAGACACAATTGATCTGACCTATGTCAGTTTTGAAAACTCCACCGAAACCAGCCAGGCCCGAATTACCTTTACAGGCCCCATCGAAATTAAGTTTAAAAAATCCTAGGGTAGGAGTGGACCAGGAGGTTGGAGAGGAGGGGTGGTTATTGCGAGAGGAGATATCAGTGGTAGCAAGGGTTAGGTGGAGGATCCAAAACTGGAGAATGTCTTGTTCCTAGGGGTTGGCTTGAAGATGAGAGTCTTTCCAATTAGAGAGCATAGTGGTTTCCCTGATGGGCTACTGACATTGGATCCAGATGGTTTCCACCGAGTTGACTTTACCTTCAAAGATCCTGAGGTTTCTTTCTTTCCAAATTCCCCATAGCAGGAAGCCAGGGATGAGTTACCAGATACGATTGAGAATGGAATTTTGAAAAGGATGATTGTGCCAATTTTTAATGGTGTCAATAATACTGTCAGGGCATATGTCTGTTCTTTTGCATCTGCTAGCTATGTTGGTCCAGAGGGAAATTGCAAAGGGGCATTGGTTTAAAAGGTGTTCCATGCTTTCCTCAATGATTTTGCAGAGCTGGAACTACGAAGGACCAGTGAAACCTCTTCTGATTATATTTTCCCAGGTGAGAATGCATCAGTGAAGGACTAGCCAGAGGAAGGTAGTGACCTTTGGCCAAGTTTTGATGTCCCAGATCTTGGTCCAGCATGGATCTAAGGGCTCAATGGGGGTGTTGCTGAGTTGATAAGATTATTTGGTGGAAAACATGCCTTTGGGTTTGTATCCCCATCGAAGGATGTCAATGCCAATTCTGCGTTGGATACAGTGTTGTGGAAGTTCCTCCCAAATCCCGTCTAAGAAGAGCGGTTGTTGTTGCTGATGCCATTTGTCTCTAGTGGTCCATTTTTTGAAGTCCTCCTATCCATTTCATTCTAGAAAAAAGTGAACTTTGTCATGCAATGGAATGGAGAGAACATCGAGTCTATCATGAATATTGAAGGTAGCTTCCAATGAGGGGATTTGATTCCAAGAATTAGTCCAAAATTTTTCTAGAGTGTTGTTATGAATTTCCCAAAAATAGTGTTGTTGTATTATTGGTCTTTGAGAGTTGGCAGCATTCCATATGAGGGATCCTTTAATGTTATCTGAGAACCTGACAAGGTGTTGAGTGGGCTAGTTTGGAGCGTATTTTTTGTTCCATAGTTGCGCCCACTAGCTATGATTTTTGGTGATCCAGTGCCACCATATTTTTTTGCTGAGGGTTTCATTACTTTGTTCTGGATCCCTTAGTCCGAGCCCCCCATTTTATTTGGCTCCATAGACAATATCCCATTTGATCAGATCCCAATAATGATAGTTTTTGTCCCCATTCCAAAGTAAAGTACGTTGTAGCATGTGAATGGCTTTGAGGACCCATTTAGGAGCAGCTAAGACTGAAAAAAGGTAAAGAGGCATAGCTTGGAGGATGGACTTGATAAGGACAAGGAACATAGAAATGTTGAGAGAGTGGAGAGTCCAGTGAGAGAGACAAAGTTCCATCTTAATGAGAATATCTCTCCAAGATGAATGCTTGAGGGCTGAGTTAATGAGCGGGGTGCCAAGGTATTTCGAGGGTAGGGTGGCTATTTTGAAACCTAAAATGTAGGCAATGTTTCTCTGAGATGGGATGCGAGTGCTAAAGAAAAGATTTCAATTTTTTCTTTATTGACTGTCATACTGGAGGCTTTAAAAAAAGTGGCGAGGATTTACTTAAGAGTTCTGGCTTCCTGGATAGAGGAGTGTCCCATTAGAATGTTGTCATCCACAAATTGCTGATGGGTAATAGGGGTGTTGTCATGCAGTGAGATACCCTTGAGTGATCCCAGGTTTTTGGCTTGGTTGAGCATGCGTCCTAGTCCTTCAGACATGAGGATGAAAATGAAAGGGGAGAGGGGGTCTCCCTATCTGATGTCCTGAGAGGGACTGAAAGGTTTGGACGGGACCCCATTTAAGATGATGGAGGAGAAGGAAAAAGTGATGTGCTGAGTCACCTAGCGAATCCAAGAGGGGTGGAACCAAAAGGATGATAGGGTTTTTTCGATGAAAACCCAATTGAGATTGTCAAACGCTTTGGAAAGATCCAGTTTGAGAAGCATGTCAATTTTTTTGGTTGTTTTGAGGGAGTGTATAGCTTCATGCGCTAGGATGGTCTCGTCCAGAATTTTCCTTCCTTCTACATAGCTGGTTTATTCCACAGAGATCAAGGATGGTAGTAAAGGTTTTAAGCAGTTGGAAATGATTTTTGTGATGATTTTGTAAAGAACATTACAGAGTGCTATGGGATGGACCCTGCTGGGCATGGAGGGTTTGTTTACCTTGGGAATGAGGGTAAGAAAGGTGGCATTAAGATCTGGCCAAATTTTCTAAGTGATGCGGGATTATTCCACCATCTCCCAAACTTCAAACTTTAGCAAATGCTAGCAAGAGTGGAAGAAGTTGACAGTGAACCCATATGGACCTAGGGCCTTGTATTCCTTCATTTGCATCACCGTTGTCTCCACCTCCTGAAGTGTGGTTGGCCTCATAAGCATGATGTTTTTCTCTTCTGTTATCAAATTGGAAAAGTGAGTTGTGACTTCTTGGATAGCCTAAGCTCTATCTTGATCATCTTCAGTGAGGATATCCTCAAAGTAGGAGACCATCTCTGTTTGCATGTCCTGATGACTCTCCAGAGTGAGGCCTTCATCATTTTTTAGAATGGTGATGTGATTGTGCATGCGATGCTGTATGGTGGACCTATGAAAGAATGAAGTGTTGCACTCTCCTTCCCAGAGCCATTTGATGTGTGCCTTTTGGTTCCAGCAAATCTCCTTCTGTTTGGTTATTTCTGCAATCTAAGTAGTGAGTTGTTGTTCCCTAGCATTGGTTTCCTCAGTACGACCTAAGGATATTATTTGCTACTAAAGGTGAGTTGTCTCCTATTCCAGGATCACCTTGTTGGTTAAGATGTTCCCAAAGGTGTGTCTATTCCAATGCTTGAGGTGTTTATTGAGAAGTTTTAGCTTATTATGGAGTCATTGCATGCTTGAGTCCCTGTGACTTGAGTGTTTAGCCACCAACCTATAATCATCTTGTGAAAATATGGGTGAGTGAACCAGAATTTCTCAAACCTATAGGGTTTTCTCTTTGCAACATCATCGACCTACTAGTTAAGACAAATTGGCCAATGATCAGAGCCAACTGCTGGGAGGATGGAGGCATGGACCTCATCATTTCTGAGAATTATATGTTTTGAGATGAGGAAGTGATCTATATTGCAATAAATCTAGGAATCTCCTCCCCTGCAATTGTTCCATGTATGAATGCCATTGTTGGTTTGGAGATCAATCAGATTGTTTCCCTCTATAAAATCTTTGAAGAGTTTGTCTTCCTCAGAGAGGTTGCATTTTCCTCTCATCTTATCCTGAAGGGACGTGATGAGGTTGAAATATCCTCGAAGTATGTCAAAGTGATGGACTTGCTCCTGAATAAGCCATTGGATAAAGTTAAGAAAAGCCAGTTTCTGATCGGGAAGTTGGGGTCCGTAGACATTGGTTATTCGGTCGTGAATGTTGGTGCCTATGAGATGAAAGGAGGCTGAGATGGTGTGGCAAGAGGCCAAGAAATTATCAAGTGTGACCTCTACAGGATTCCAAGAGATTGAAAGCCCTCCTGAGGCTCTGAAAGTGTCATTGGATATGGACTGGCTGCCACACCAAAGTCTGGACTTAAGAGAGTCGCTACTGGAGTTGCTAGTTTTGGTTTCTTGTAACATAAGGATGGTGGGGTTTTCTTGCTAAATATTTTTCCTGATCATTCTATGCTTGCTAGAACTATTAATGCCTCTAATATTCCAATATATTATCTTTATTGATTACCAGAGGGGTTGAGAGGGAAAAATTCAGTAAGCTAGGAGTATTGCCTTGATTCAACCAAAAAGGTTCCCAAATTGACTATCCTCTGAAGAGTTGTTTTCCTTCCCCGTTTTTTACTTTCCTTGCTGCCTTTCTTGGTATCTTTGGGATTGGTGATGATTATGCCTAGTTTTTTGTTAGCTTCAGCAGTGTCCAGAATGTATGTGAGCATCTCGATCTGCTTGGGAGCAATATTTTGAGGGTTATTGTTCTCGCAAGCATTTTCCAGGCCTACCAAGTCCAAATCTCCTATTTCTATGTCGCCCATTTCCTTGTCCATGAGAACATCTGCCTCTTGAGATGATGGGAGAGAGGTATTGGGTTGAGCTGTCTCCTTGTTTGATATGCTTGTTTTTTCATTGGGGATTTTGTCCTGATGGCTTTGATCTGCTGAAGGGATGTCCTAGTGGGGTCGCTTGGAGGATTTTGAGAGATCTGTAGCGTCCTGTGTTGGCTCTTCTGTGAGGCTGTCAAGGACCCCAAAGCTGTTGCTCGTGGAAAGGTTGAAGGATTTATAAATGGTTGGGTTTTTCCGGCCTTGCCTGCATTTTCCTATGAATTTCTTGAAGCCATCCTCATCTGTACCTGGAGTCTGATTTGCAGTGATTTTGTTCTTGGGACAGTATCGGTAGAGATGCTGGTGCTCATGGCATTTCCATCATCTGAAGGGAATGTGCTCATAGTCTAACAGCTAGACCCATTTTGAGTCCTCATGAGCTAGGATAATGGAATCTTGTAGGGTTTTAGCAATATGCATGTAAACACAAATATAAGCATAATAAGGTACCTTTGTTGTCTTGTTAGGTCATCCACTTTGATGAAATCTCCTAGTGCATTTCTGATGTCCCTTAAGGTTTCCTCATCCCAATAGTTATGAGGGAGGGAGTATAGCTGGACCCAAACTGGGGCCCAAGAAAATATTTCCGTATCTGGACTAAAAAGCTCCACCCAGTTGCGAAGAAAGAGCCCTGCAGAATTAAAAAAATATGGTCCAACTTCCGGGACCCAATCTCTGTCTTCAAGCAAGGTGAAAATTATGGTAAAAAATCCTTTCGATCCAAGCTGAATCTCGAAATGGGCTTTAGATTTCCATTTGGAAGTGATCCAGTGGAGCAAAGCTTTCTCGGTGGGCCATATTCCCATGAATTTTCCAATGAGTCCATAGGTCTTCATGTACTCTATACGCTCATTGATTCTGGAGGGGGGTAGGTTTATTCTTGGTTTTTCAATGGATAACCCAATGCATGTGTGAGTGTGGGCCTTAGTATATTCCTGTGGCTGATGCAATGGCTCCATAGTAGGATTGACCGTGTCAGAATGCAGGGTTTCAACAAAGGGCGGCTTATCCGACGTGGGAATGGCAGTGTGAGCATTAGAGGTTCTCGCAGAGTGATGCATGGGGGAAGGGCTTAGATCCCTCCCCGAAATAGCATTCATGGGTTTGCAAGTGGGAGGAGAGTGAACACATAATGATTAGAGTAGGGTGTGACGGCCAAGATGAGAACCAAAGTGTGACATAGATTCGATCATTTTTGACAAGTTGTGGAGTTTTTCATGACTTGGTTTAGATTTGATGGTGTTGTAACATTCTTATTTTTTCCAACATCCTTATTCTTTGGAGGAGCTTTGGTGAAGGGAGGTGCTTCTATAACAACTCCATAAGGAGAGTTATTGGAAGTACCAAGAGGTTGTACAAGTGTTAAGACAACTTGTGGGGTAGGTGGTGGATTAGGAGTGGTGAGATACCAATCAAAGAGACCTAGCATTAATCCTAAGAGATTATGAGTTTCCATCCTAGGTGTACTTACCACTCCAAAAGGTGGAAATAAAAATGGGATATTCTGGATAGTCATGGATCCTGATTCATTCCCAGATAGATGAATGGGAGTGAGTAATGGTTTAGGTTGGACAATAGGTTTAGTAGATGGAATAGTACACAATAAAATATCTCTACTTTCAGGGTGGAGGTGGTAAATCCTGAAACATTCCTATCATGGTAGCATCGTGAAATATAATTATCCCAACACTCGAAAAAATGGGGATGGATGCACTAGAGATATTGTTGTTATCTATGGGTAAGATATTATATGAACAAGCCAGACCCTTGGGGTCATACTAATTCATATGATCCAATTTTACAATCCCCCCTTCATGAGAGAACATCATAAGTCTAAACACACACAAGGTGACTTCTTTCATGGTATACTTATAACTACAACCCAATATGGGGTTGTAATCTAATTGGGTGTTTACAACCTCGATCTCAATTATAACAATTTTCCCAGCTAACTATATAGGGACATTCTAGAGAAGGACCAATGGTTGAGTGGTGTGACCAACATAAGTGCATAAGTTCATGATATATGGTTTGATTTCAGGGGATCCCAAATTATTCCATACATGAGTGGAGATAACATAGGATGAATCCACTTCGTCGACTATACATATATGAATGAATAATTTTTTAATAGTTACAGGGACTTAGAAAACTACTGGTGAAGCAATTTGAGGTTCTGCTTAATCAAAATCAAAGGTCATCAAGTGAGAGTTAGACGAATCAATTTCAGCTAAGGCAGAAAATAATTATTTATGTTGCATAAGGAAGTTTCAAAGAACCTCTAATATAGACATGGCTATGAGATATTGGGATAAGTCATCCACAATGCTATAATTAGGAGTGGCCTGAGCATTGGGGTTATTTCCTATGTGGCATAAAACAAATTTGGGGAATTTATGGATCCCTTCATTCGTTGGACTAGATATGTGCAAATATTCATTAGCATGAGAGAAGTCTTCTACTTTATTAGTAGTGGAGATTTTAGCCACTAAACCATATTGATTGCATAGGGTTTGAGGGTTAACATTGATAGATAGCATGAGGAGCTGTTGTACCCCCAATTCATGAGGTTGGTGAGTGGATAGTTCCAGTAGAGGATATTGTGCCATAGGTTATGTTGTGATTGCCTCTTGTGGAGGGAAGTGGTTTCACAAACCATTGGTTGTCACAGGTTGGATTGAGGTAGAGGTTGGTTAGGTTTCCCTTATGGAGACAATGGTGGGTCTAGTGTCCATAAACACCATAGAAGGAACATTGATAGTTAGTCCTTAACTATGAATTTTTTTCCTTCATGAGAGAATTATTTATATCTTGATTAGTGGGATTTACATTGGCTCTAGTGTTGTTGAAAGGGTTAGGAGGTTGAAATCCCCCTCCTTGGCATTTATTGTTGCATTTTTTCTCCCCATTATTTTTCTCATCTGGGTTTCGCTTATTGATTATTAGGTGTAGGTTGGGTAGTGATTTTATATTGAGAATAGACTTGTCCATGTGGGAAACAGGGAGTTACAAGATGCGACGAAACTATAGAAACCAACAGTGGGCTAAGAAAAAGGTAATACAAGCTAATGGATAAAGGGGACACATAGCAGGAAGGAGCACTTCCACATGAGGTGCCATGTCATGAGGTTCCATGCACATAAGGGCCTAGAATATGAAATTAATAAGAGTTACTCATCCCTTACTATGAGGCATATCAAGATGAATCAAGAGTGTAGTATGAAATCATGGCAAGTACTTGACTATGTTCAAAGTTTGGGGGGTTACCATATGCATAACCACTTGAAGGAGGAGGGTAAGACATGTATAGACTAGGTTGGGAATCAATGGAACCAATAATGTCGTCTGCTAAATCTGGTGTGTATATCGTAAGGTTTCTCTTTGTACCACTTAGTTCTAATACTAGTTAAGTTTGTCTAAAATAGACACAAGTTAATGGAGTCATCGATGATGATATTTGAAGAGAACCATAAATGAAACAACATGATATCATTTTGAGGATCCTCACTTTCCATCCCCTCAAACATAAGGATGTCTAAGTGTGATGACAAATTGGTCATTTGTTAACCTCACTGAATCCATGAGGTTGAGGATGTCCATAAACAAAAGGCTCTTGCTAGGGTTCAAGTTTGAGGTATCAATAATTGTGTTGGTTATAGCTCCACTATTGGAACCATCAATCATTCTTCCTACGCCATTATAAAGGACGCTTTCACCACAAAATGTGGTTTTATTAGACTATTTTTATTAGGAATGTTCCCGCAACCATATGTGGTGTTGGTTCCTCCAATAGGATTAGTAATTTTTCATCCACTCTAGGTGGGGTTGATTATGTCCATGGTATTCGTAGTGTGTTTTCATGAAGGTGATTCAAACTATGAATATTAAGAATCAGGTGAATTATAGAAATGATCTGGTTGTAATTGTGTAGTGTGTCAAACTGGGGTATGGCATGCAGGTCCAATAGTGTGGTTTAAGAGACCATACTAAGGAGCTTGGCCCTAAAGTCTGTGAGAGTACCTCGAGAGATTTATACCCATAGAATATAAACTAAAAAACTCAACACTATAGGGTTATGACTGGTAATGTTCATATTAAAAAATATCACCAATGAGAATCAAATAAAAAAGTAGTGCAAAGTGTGTGCTGCACATGATTTTGAAAAAATAGAGAGAAAATTTTTAAAAGAGAAATCCTAGAAAATAAATGGACCCACTACACTCAAAGATATACACAATCAGCAATAAAATAACCAAATAAAATATTTCTCAAATATTTTCATATATGGGGGTATCAAGTCTCGTCACACAAACAAAAGTAGAAAGTTGAGTTGGGTATTCCAATCACTGGACTAAAATAGGGGCATCAATCATATCCAATCATACTGAGTGAATATTGAAAGGACAGTTACCAAGTTGGGTTGTATTTGAATCTGTCTATCTTGATTACCCCCCATTGAATGGGATCACCTCTGGGTAATGTACCTAAGAGAAAGGATTTCAGGATACTTCAT
This sequence comes from Pseudotsuga menziesii, assembly GCA_001517045.1. NCBI lineage: Eukaryota > Viridiplantae > Streptophyta > Pinopsida > Pinales > Pinaceae > Pseudotsuga > Pseudotsuga menziesii. Next base: position 24,754 of record LPNX010473435.1, read on the forward strand.
TCATATTGGATACATCATAATGGGTTACCTTCACCTTCATTTACAAGACAACGATCTAGATGATATTCAACACTTAGAGGGGATGGTGCACCACCTAGACATTCGGTTCTAGTATTTCCACTTACCCTAATGAAAGGAGTGGCCCACCTAGAAGTAAGTTATAACCGTGTTCAACAATAGTAGAGTATTTTATCTCATTAGATGGAAAACCACTATGTTTCATATGTATAGTGATAATGGGGAATTGTTTGGATTCCTATCCCCAAAGTCATTACTTAACTACAATTTTCTTTTGATATTGAAGTGGGGTTAATATGTGTTTAAGTTAGGTTTTATTTTAAGGCTTCGCCTAGTTTCATGGCCCAAGTGATATTTTTTATTAAGGAGTGATGTTGTGTGCATAGGAGGTGTTAGCACTCAGAATGTACCCAGGTTGTAAAAGGTAAACTCCAAGGTAACAGCAAAACCACTATAGGAAGAAACTGGTATTTTCTTCCAAAGAGGGATCTCTCAATAAAGATTTAACAGGACCTGATATAAAATAACATTTAAAGATTTGTGTATTTGGCTGAAACAATCACATAACCATTGGGCATGGAGTCATATACAATATAAATGTATCACAAAGACATGTACACAAGATTTATCAGAGGCAAGATAATCACATCATCACAGTCATTCAAATTAATCCAGGTGAAACAGAAGAAATGAGGAAACAACCCATTAATACAGAGCATCAACAAGGATGAATTCCATATCAACTTTAGCAGAAAAAATCATATAATATCTAAAATGATGACCAGAGCATAAACATATGAATTCTAATCATCTAACGCTATATTCCAGATACGAGGAAGAAACAAAATGGAGTGTTACACAAGGGAAATACAATCACATAAAGAAAGAAGCACAGATTGTAATATCAACGACACAGGAATCTCTGGGAAAAATCTCATGCATTCACTTTGTTATTCAAAAGAGATATGTTCTCCAAAAATCTTCCAGCCGATGGGTTCCAACCCCCGTCTCTTAAAAAATATGCAAATTTATACATAAAATAATAGGTCTTCCCAAGAAGATCAATAACTGAATGATCGGCTTAATTTAGAGTTTTGTAACTGAATTCCTAACCCCTAGGAAGTTTGTTACAACTCCAATCCTAACAGATCACAAAGTAACAATCAACTTGATAACAAACTTTCACCCAACCAGCTCCATGTCTCTGCCCCATCAGCTCCACGTCTTTGCTCCATCAGCTCCTCAGTGCATAACATCTGTTCCTAGGGATGAAGAATATACTTTGTCTTTCCAAACCGCTCTACGGATTTCCACTGCTCCGAACTTGGGGTGTCACATTCTGTCATTTCCTGAATTGATACTTCGAGCTCCATATATGCTTCATAGGACTTCTTGGGAAATCTGCTTCTGATGATGGCGAACTTCTGCAGGATTTCGAAATCTTCTGTTAACATATCCACAATGGTTTTCCCTATTAGGCTTTTCTCCAAATCGTTAAATTTGGAGTGGTCCATGCGGCACTGGACAAGCAGGTTATGATAATGTTCCTGTGAGAACATCTGTCCCTCTTCGTCCTAGAAAGAAGGCAGTCCGTCTTCCAACAGCTCTTTAAAATCTTGTTTGAAATTATTAACCTGCAAAAGCAATCCTTCTGATTTATCTTGGACCGTCTTGATTAAGTGATGCTTGTGGATGAATTTCTTTGCCCACAGCACTATTGATACTCTGTCTTTTATGCCCATATCGTGCAACTTCTGATATGTCAGTGAATTCAGAAAATTCAGTGTGTTCTAAGCTGTAGTAAGAGGTCTCTTCTCCATATGTTCATTTACCAGTTTTAATCTCTGGTGAGCCAAATTTATCAGTATATTCAAATCATCAATAAAATTTAGATAGTGGCGGAACTTGGTAATCTCTATCGACAAGGTATCCCAAATGATATGTTTTGCCCCCTGAAGAGGGCCTTTCCCGATGTTTTTCTCCTTTAGCTCATTGAATTTTTTCTGCAACTGATTTATGTCCTGTAATATTTTCTTTTTACTTTCACTTACTTTGGCCAATTCAGCTTTTATCTTTTCATTCTCTGCCTTCAATTCTTTAATTGCTTCATCTTTTAAGCTCACCTGGGACATAGGCACCAACAAATCATTTGCAGAAAAATCATCTAATGGCTTGTGGATATTTACAATGGACAGGTCTTCATCAGCGGGGGTTTGAATCATTAGCTCTTCCATAATTTCCTTCTCGTCACTTTGGTCTTTTTTCATTAAGGAAATCTGGGATAATAGTTCATTCCGCTCGGCCTGCCACCTGTCCTTTTCTTCCTATAGTTCGACAGCTTTTCCCTTATATTCCATCATCTCTTGATGGACTTTATCCTTTTCCTCTTGCAAAGCCATTAATTCAGCTGATTGAACGTGCTCTGAACCTGGAATCTTCATATTTTTCTTTAAGACCTGGAGTGCATTGTCTTTTTCCTCTAGCATCCTCTTGACCGCCTGGGTGTTATCTGAACTAACAATGTCTGTTTACAGCTTTCTAATCTGAATGACATTTGCTTTATTCTCAACTTTCTCATGCTTCAATTGAATTTCTAATTTGTCTATCAAAACTTGCAATTTATTAATCCTTACCATGGCTTGCAATAAGTCTGAGTAAATGATGTCACTGGTTTGTTTGTGCAGTTGTTTCTTATCCGGAGTATTGATTTTGTCCAGCCGGATCTCCATTTCAGAAATCTTCTTGTTGTTTACTATAGCCATCTTAAATGTATTTCTCTCAGCATCTCTAGCAGAAACTAGAGAGGTTTTTGAACTGTACAAACTTCTCACTCTCGGGAGCAAATTTCTTGTCTCCTCTAGAGACTGTTTCCTCTTCTCTGTATAGCTGGCTTTGAGCTCTTCCTTTGACTTAAATACCGGGCTTGATTCTGAACTGTCTACATCACCCTCTACATTTTTAAAAGATAATTGATTTACTTGTACGGTTTTCATGGGAATCAGGGCAACCTTTTTAAAACCATCAGAAACTTCCTCATTTACCATTTCACCACCTTCAAGCAGTTTTACCCTTTTATGGGACTCATCTTCGTCCACTTCCATACTCTCAGTCTCAGAGAGACTTCGCTTAACTAAAATGTTAGTATTTTCTGATACGGTAATGGGTGCAATACGTGAATCTTCCTTGAACTATAACAGATTGGCTGTTTCAGCCAAATTTTCAACAGACTGGTGCTCAAATGGCTTATTCTTGTTGGCCTGTTTCCTTAGGAATATAACATGATGTGGATCATAATTCACTTTTGTTTTCTTTTGGAAATCCATATTCTCTAACAACTTTTCTATGAATATTAAGGCAACTTTTCTTTTAAAAATGAAAGAGCCGACTTTAAGTGGAAATTTAATGTTTGAAGACTTCTTGAAAGCCCCAAAATTCTCTTCTTCAGACAGCAACCTCTGCCTCATAAATTCAAGTGCAAAAATCCTCGGGGTTAAAAAGGCAGGTAACCTGTAAGGCTGACCGGTAAACCCATATATTCTTAACACAGTGTGGTCCCTGTATAGAAACCAGTCTCCAACCCGATCTTTGGGTGAAGACTACATTAAACACTTCATTTCATCTAGAACACGGGGCAAATCCTCATCAAATAACATTTTGTACATTTCCGACATGATCGAATTAGCAAATTCGAACATGTTGATTTGCTTGGGCAAATCAGAAGAGCACAGAGTACTTAAAAATTTCAACTCGGTGACATTGGAGCACAACAGAATGTTGAGCAAGTAGGTTTGAAACCTAAAGAAACAAACTTTTGGGAACTCAGTTAACTGCAGATGGATTATTTCAGCGAGATACTCATCAAAATTAAACACAGGAATTGACTGGGATTCGGGGCTCAAGGAACTTATTCTTAATAAAAAACCAAGGATGACATCACCTACACGACAATCATCAATCAGACCTAATACTTGACTGACCAGAGACACGACCATTTGGACTTCATTTTTGAGAATGTGCACGGGGTAGGGCAGGAAAAAACCATCAAGGGATTGTCCTTCTTTTAAAATATTAGACAGGAAATGACAGCGATTCTCAGTTTCACAATTCTTATAAAAATCATCAAGGATCGACTCATTTATCGACTCACGATGAACAAGGTAATTTTCAGGCAAACTGAGATTTTCTCTGATGACTGTGGCATCAATTTTACAAAGTATTCTGGACGCAGACCGACTCACAATTATTCTCTGGGAGGGAGAATAGTTTACAGCGCACCACTCTGCAAACTCCGGGAAAGGGAGGGTTTGCTCAAGAGAAAAGTAATACAGGAAAGACTTACAGACATTTAATACATCGTTCCCCTATGAGTTATAATACCACAATTTCTCCTTACTGACCGACACGCTCCCCATGGATAGGAAGGGGTCGCACACGCTCCTATCTCTGCCCAATAAAAAATCTTCTCTGTCGTCTACAACCTGACCAAACACTTGAATTTCTTTCCCTTGGTCCATTACTTAATTTACAAAGGTAATTTGGACAGAGGTGCTACAGGGTTTAAGCCTTACCTGGTCGATTGTAGAGGCGCGTGCTTGGAGCGTGCCCGAACTGACAAATGGAAGATGCTGAATTGGCCGGTCCTTTTCACCCTTCCCGAGTGAATAAAATAACAATGATGGAAGTCAAACTTGTTTTTATAGGCCCCCACTCCGGCCTCTCATAAACCACTTTTGTCTCCGGAGCCTACCACAATTCACCACGTGGACAACCATTTATTTTCCGCAACCACCATCTATTCCTATCCACCGCACACTTCCGTTCTCTGGATTCATTCAAGACCATCGATATGATTCTTCTTTAATTTCTAGCCCTTGGATCTCGCGCCACGTACCTCTCTCCGCCGGGCGTCTTGGTAATAAACAGCGTGCAAGTCTCCATCCTGGAAACATGTCCAACCGTTGATGAAAAGGCCTCTCATTACTCCGCCGTCAGATCAGGAAGGAGATATTCGATTCCGCTGAGTTTCTCAACCTTATCCTTCGCGCAACTCCATCTTCCGGAATCACCCACAGCCGTAGATGCGATCAACCTTTATTTGTGAGCCGTTGGATTAGGTGGCGCCTATCAAATTCCGCTGGGCTCCGTCATTTTAACCACCGTGCAACTTTATGTTCCGGAATCGTCAACCGCCGTTGAGCCACTTTACCTTTAATCCTCAACCGTCAGATCAACGGCCACCTACTCATTCCGCTGGGCGCTTTGGGTTTATCTGCTGTGCATATTTTGGCTCCGAAATCAATCCTGACCGTGGATGTGATCCGACTTTACCTCTCCACCGTTGGATCGAGTATTATGTACCTGATTCCGCCGGTCTCTATCTCTTTAACCAACATGCGATTTCATAAGGCGGATCAAATATGGACCGTGGATCTGCCCGAGCTAGATTGATAGCCATTGATCTGTGCACCCGATAAACGCCCGGGCATTCTTTATCTTCCTCACATTTCTGTGAGTGCGGAGACAATCCTGGCCATTGATTTCTATCCTTTCAACTCATACCATCAAATCCTTGATAACGGGATCACTTCTTTGGGGTATCATCGTACTCTTACAATATATCTTTTAACCAAGGTTCGACAAACAACCTATCATTTCTTCTTCATCATGATTTCTTATCCCCTTGATAAATAATGGTGTTAACAGGAGGTGTGTACAATTAATATCTAAAGAATGCTTGAAAGATAAAACAATTTCAATACTAAGTTAAAGGACGTCTCTTGAAATGAATCTATTCAGACATAAAAAATGGATTATGATAAAGAAATTTAATTATTTAAAGTATGAATGATAACTAAACAAATATAGTTTTTAAAGATTAAGGAAAAGGCCCTAATCTAGCAACGCTTTAAACAAATAGATTTATTAACTATAAAAAAGACTAGTTTATCTAAATACTTCTAAAACTGAAAATGAATGTAGCAAATAAGCAAATCCAACCAACACTTTCAAGGAGGTAAATACTTGAATTCAAAAATAATTTTTTATTCACCCAATGTCAGACCGAGAAAGAAAACAAATTGCTACAGTAAGCAAAAGAGATTGTAAACAAAAACAAAGGAATTGCAAACATACTCTAGGAGAACAACAAACACTATATGATTCAAGCCAAAGGGAAACAAAGTTGAGAAAAATGAAAAACTATAACGTTCAAGAGGAGGTTTCTTCTTTCTATAGATAAGCACGACCAATGTTTCTAAAAAATAACTAATAGGTGTGACCTGAGGTTAAAACCTAGTTTTGAAAGGGCTCGCACAGTTCGAAGGGAAATGAGTGACTCGGGTCACTTAAAATAGCCAAACATGCACGCCTTGTATGAAACAATTCTAAAAATTAGGGGAAAACCTTTTGGATTGACATATTATATGATTTCTGGGCCAGCGATGTCACAAACGGTTTAGTCAATAGGAATAATACAGGAAATAAGGCGGAATGGCGGAATGGAAAAGTAAAAAAATCAAACAAAAAGCTAGAAAATTAAAATCAAACAAAACCAGAGAAACATATAGATATTACCCAGTATGGTTGCCAAAAATTGTAGCATATGTTTTCACACACACCCATGTCAAAAGACTCTTGGGGAAAACCTCTTGGATTGACATATTATATGATTTCTGGGCCAGGGATGTCACAAACGGTTTAGTCAATAGGAATAATACAAGAAATAAGGCGGAATGGTGGAATGGAGAAGTAAAAAAATCAAATAAAAGGCTAGAAAATTAAAATCAAACAAAACCAGAGAAACATATAGATATTACCCAGTATGGTTGCCAAAAATTGTAGCATATGTTTTCACACACACCCATGTCAAAAGACTCTTGATGAAGGTTTGTGTGACCTCAATAGAGTTTCAAGAGGGAAATGGAAAAACATTGAAAATATAGCTAGAAAATAAACGTAGAAGCATACATTTGAAGCAAAACTAAACTAAACAAGCAACTTTCACATTCTTCATTTAAGCAGTACACGTGTAGAGACAATATATAAATAATAAAGAATGTTTAGATTGTACTGAGATAAAATAATACAGGAAAATGAGTTACCTCAAAAGAACAATGAAAGGGGCCCTACAACTACCCCGAGGAGGGACCATTGGTTCTCCTATATGTGAGAAATAAACTAAAGATGTTAGATCACAAACTCAAAGGGAACCAAATAGATTAACAACTTGATCAAAAAAGTAGAGAATTATGTGGAATGAGGGAGATTGAGGTTTCTTTTATATGTACAATAGTGGCCATGGTGAGAGTCTAGATTTAGGTTTTTAGGCACTGAATTTGTCACCTAAATGAGGCCACATAGAGACTCATGTCAACATTCCTTCCATTTTGTCAAACACGAAGCAAATAAAACAAAAAATCAAGCTCAGAGATTGGGTCACACTCTTTCCGTAGTTTTGTGTGACTTGGGTCACTCAAATCAAGGGAATATGAGAGGCTAGAGTTGATCTTATTGAAGGAATATGAGAAACCTGATTTTAAAGTGCCTCCTTTAAGGTTGAGTTATTTTTGGGTTTTTTAGCTGATTTCTTACGGTCCAATGAGTGTAAATGAGGCGGAATGGTGACATATGAAAATTATGGGGTTGATGACATGTTAGGTGTGAAAATTTTAGCTGTTGACAATAGTGGATCATCCAATCATAGAATTATGATAGGAAAATGTTCATTAGGATTAGGAGAAATAAAGATGAATGAGTGGAGTTCGGTGATCATGCTACTTATCATTTCAAAGGATTGGGGTCTATTTCCTTATAAATTCCAATGGGTGATTTCCTTGAGTTGAATGATTTTATTTTTGTTCTTGGTTTGAAGAGGAATATTCTTTCAATTTCTTAAATGATACATTTTCAATGTATAGTTGCATTTAAAGGAAAACATTGCATTATCAATGATTATACTCTAGAAAATATGAGGACTTAATTGACTAGAGGTGTGAAAAATGGTAACCTTACATGTTATCTATTGATCATGTTCTGGTTCTACATAATTTTGGGAAGTTGGATGAGCCTTCTAGTTTTGAGGAGCCATGGAGATGAGTTAAAAACATATTATCAAATTAACAATTGATTCCAATATTGTATCCAAAAGGTGTATTAAAGAGTACCAGGAGATGGTTATTTTATTCTCCTACAAAGAGGAAGTTTACCTTGATGAGACACTTTCTCTTGTTACTAAAGGATTTTCTTGGACATAGAGTATTTACTCCATTGAGGTTTTTTATTTAATTTCCAAAGGTCTTGAGGCGCATGGGAGAGATAACCATGTTTTCATTTTTACTACAAGTTAGATATTTAAGATTGATGAGCCTTGTACAAGTTTATATCTTTGTGTTTTTTATAAAATTGATCCATTTAATTTAGTCCTGTATGGATATGCAGTCATATTACAAATTCCTAAACAATTAATGACATGGTCACTGAATATTGGTTCCCATGAAAATGATATGAAATGTTTTGGAGATTGGAAAATTGTTGATTGTATAGGGTATGTTCCTTCGCATTCACAAGTGGTTAAGAAAATAGAAAAGGAAGGTTTGATATTGTTTGGTCACCCAAATGTCACATTTTTATCCTATTTTCCCTTCACTATTCCTCCCATTCATCCCTATTCATCACTCCATTAACCATTCCTTATACCATTTTCATAAATAAATATGGGTTACATTGTTATTTTCCAATTTATTTATTTTTAAGTACTTTAAGAGATTTTATGATTAAATATTAAGAAAATAAACATGTTTTAATTTATATCTCAAAGTTGTGTGAGCTTTGTGATGTGTAGGAATATTTGAATATTTTCAACAAAAGGATTATTCAAAAGCTTCTCAAATATTTCCTCCATCTTTTCAAAATTTGGAGATAATTATTCAAGATAATTCCAAAGAGGAATATCATGAGACGATTTGTGAGGATTTGAAGGGATAAATATTTTGTAATTATGAAAAATAGGTTGAGAGAAAAGTGGATCTACATTTAACCTCTTTTCAAAGAAACTCATGTATAAATAAGAGTGATCTCTCTTCATTTGGGAGAGTGGAGGCCTCTCTAGAAATAGAGAAATAGAGAAATAGTTTATATTTTTTAGAGTTATTCATGGATTTGATCTTTTTGTAATGAATTTGATGTTTTAGAATAAATATTTTCATTTCTCATATTGATTTTGATTTATTTATTATTAGTTAGTAGTGTTTATTTTATGAGATCTCACATGTCAAATGTTGATTGTTTCAGATTAGTTTATTTCATGCAATTTCATGCTTTCGTAGATTAGATTTATTTTCATGTTATTTCCTGCTTTCGTAAACTAGGTTCAATTTCAGTCACATCGAATATTAGATTAAGTTAGTGTTACTTTGACCCTGCATATATTTTTCCTATACCTTAGAATTTTACGCTCTCCTCGGGTTTACAATTTAAATCATTGGATAGTTTATTAATCACTTAAGATTTTTCACCAACATTTTGTCATCGTTTGCGGGGAGGTCCGAATAGGGGATCAGGACCTAGATAGGTAGATAGGTTGTTTTTATATTACACAACAAGGGGAATGGGAGACGATAAGACACAGGGACAACTTCACTACGGAATTTTCATAGTGTAATAGCCAGACGCATCCACTTTGGTGGTTCACCCCAAATTATTTTTGTTCCCTTTGCATGTAAACATGTTTCCTATTCACAAGCGTGATTTAGTTTTCATGTAAGAGTGTTTATTTTTCAGAAATTTGTTTACTGTTCCTGCAAGATAGAGTATTTCTTTTATGCAATTTTTTTTTATGCAAGTGTGCCTTTATCTATTATTATTTTGCATTTACGTTTTTGTATTTCTAAGTTTGGCTTCCTTTCATTATGCACTAGTTTTGATTTCTCCCGATTTCTAAGTTGGTTTCTTTTTTGTTTCTGAAGTGTGTTATTTTCATTTCTGCAAAGAGTGATTTTGTTTTTTCCATTACTTTCATTCCTATAGTTTTAGATTTATATTTAGATTTGTTTTTATTTTTTTTATTTGATCTATATGGAAGTACAAGAATACCAACAAGATGAGTGTAATGATACACGTAAGTGTGTAACAACTCACTCAGATCCTAGGAAAATCTAGGATCTCCTCTTCTCAGGAAGAGGAGATATTGACAGCAGCTCAAAGCTTAACCCCTCCTCCTGAAGTAAGAAGAATCATGTATATCAAATGAGGAACAATTATTCGAACAAGATATTGGGGTGGAAAAAGAAGAGGTTTTGGATAACCATGTATATGAAAGCCTTATCAAAATGTGGTTTCAAGAGAATACCAAGTTAGATCAGTGTTTTTTTTAATTTCATTAAATCATATATTCAACAACTAATTTCACACATTCTTGTATATTTCCATTTTTCATTTGAAAATTTGAAAATGAACATATTTTTATTACTGTTACGTGAATGGTTAAATTAGAAATATGCTAACACGTAATTAATTTATAATTCCCAATTAGCATACAATAGGTAGGGTAATTAATAAAACACTGTAATTTTCAGTTTTTGAATAAGTATGCTCTCCTGCACACTTCGTGTGATCTCGAGGATCAGAAAGTAGGATGTCTGTAACATTTTCAGGAAAAATAATGATGTAAAATGCTTCAATTTTTTCTTTTGAATTGAGTCCTCCATTTGCTAAAATAAAAACATTTTTTAAAACCAAAAGATAAAAAAACAAGTAGAATCCTTCTTTATGCATTCATCCTTTCATGACTGTATCTGCAAAATAATAAAATCATTAAGTCGTGGATAAGTCTTTTGAGTTAAAAAATTCCCATTCATGTGCATCTTCACTCTCTCTATGATCAAGCAAGCTCTTCAATAGAGTGGATCCATGATACTACCCATCGCTTATCCAACTCGACCTGCAAACCAAACCATCACAAACCATAACTGATTATGAGAAGTTAATTATTGTTTGGATGATATCGTCAAATCACAAAGTAGTGTGTAACAATTGAGAGTATCAATACTTTTGTACAGAGAAAAAGAACTCCATACTGATTTTAACCACAATGAGTTGAATTTGGATTCATCTTATTCTCACACCAATCCACTCCTTAAAAGGCGGCTACTATGTTCAATACGATGAGGATGGAAGCATCTGGACGAGGATTCAATCCCATAATTTACACCTTCAAGTTATGAATCATCATCTACATTCCATTATTTGCTGACTGATTTCTCTCCATATATATGTGATGGTAAGTTTGCCAAGATGAAAACAATGGACTCGGGATCATCTCCTGAATTTGTTTTTGGTCCAATTTGTTGGTTGTAGGAGATTTTTTGACATCATTTAATGGATCCACCTCCCTGAAAAATAAACCATGATATATATCTAACTTGAGCGATGGTTGGAACTGAACAAAAAGCGGCGGGGTCATCTAAGCCTTTTCATTTAGTAGATCCATAGAAGTTGTATGAGATAAATATCCATAACCTAAAAGCATATCCTTCTTGGCTGGATCAAAATCAAATCCCACTATTCGCGACTCCCAAACATGATTCCTCATGGATCATCATCCATATACCATTATTTTATGCATGTATCCCATTTCTTTCCTTAAAGAATGGATAAATTATATAGATCCACTGATGAATATCAATTTATCTATTGTTGGAAATTCTTCATTTGAGATCTCGGTGGTTTCAAATGCCACATGATTTCTATCTTCCAAAATATATCTGTTGGCTAAGCGATTCATTCAACTAGCTCAAGAAAACTGACTGGATATTTGGTAAAGGGTTATATGCTTCAGGCATCCTGAGGTAATTGGCATGATATTGGTTCGATCAGGTAGCTGCTCCTATTCTATAATGTAATCTCATATCCTCAATAAATGTTTGAAACTCCAGGATCGATCAATAGGGTGGGATCTCTCACTAAGGGCTAATACGCCTGGCCTCAAACTATGGATGTTAATGCTATGTATCTGGATTAATAGGTTGTGTGCTTATTGAGACAATTCATGAATAAACTGTTAAATAATGATATTGAGCTAGCCCGAGGAATTTCCAATAGAAATTAAAAAATTTCCATGGCCTGTATAAGATAATGAGGAAATTTTAGTACACCATGTCATAATTTCCTTGAAGATGAACGATGATGCATTCACTTGATGGAAATATTTGGTTACCATTATTTTTATCACTAGCCAACAACTCATGCATAAATAAATCTGAGGATTTGAGTGGAGAGAAGTAGTCTGCACATCAGGAATCATTACGGCAGTGAGTATATCAATGATCACCCATATGCATCGAATATTGTTTTCTCTCATGCACAACATCCTGACACGCTGGCAAGCCAAACTTATTTTTTGGATAACAATCTTTATGGAATTTTCGCTTTCCCTAGATTGTGTTTTCCTTTACAATTATTTAACATACATTTCTTCCTGAATCGAACATGTGAAAGGACTGTGGTTATTATTTCACAGAAAATAAGGAAATCGTATTCATGGCAAAGACAATGATGATGAGCCACTCCAATGTGAGTAGGGGCATATGATTGATGTAAGTGAATCATCTTCTCTTCCTATGATGGAACAGTGCATCAAGTCCATATTCTTAGGTGTGCATTCCTTTCATATATTGAGATACTCGGATGATTTCCTAATTGTTTGTTTCAAGGTTGTGGGGGTTGACGGAGAAACAATACTACTAAATATGGGAATGACGACCACAGTAATTGATCCTGCTAACATTGGTTCTCTTAAATTGGATTTGGAGGAAAACATTGTTTCTCTGTTCTTCTATGAGTCTCCACAAACCCTTATCTTTGATGCTTTGATATGCAATTAGTCTCCAAGATCTATCATAGAAAGGGTGCATTGGTTTGTATAGATTGTATTGCACTTAGTGTAGATGTTTTGTTGCACTCAATAACTAGGTATATCATAGGATGATATAATATTGGGGATCCATCATCAAAGATCCATATCATTCTGACCTAAATTTGATCATTTTGATTCCCTAGAAATGACAACGAGCATATTAGTAGTTGTAACTACAAATGCATTGGCATGCTAGGGATTATGTCTGTGATATTCACAATAGAAATTATTTATGATTTGTTGTGCACTGGGAAAGTTTCCTTTTTATTGACCATCTTGCAAATGGGTGTCACATGTTTTACTCGCACCTCATCTCTAACAAGAGTCTAGATGATGGTGGTTTCCTCCTGGAGGAAGAGATAAATTAAACATGATGTGTGTTTAATAAGACTCTTTAATTTGAACAATTCACAGATGTAATGCTTGTTAGTTTTTCATCATATAAGCTATCATTATGATCTTAGGATGTTTTTACCGAGAGAATAACAAGCACAACAATAAAACATAATCACAACAAAGGAGACAAGAGACACAAATAATTTTCCTCGGGGAAACCATAAAGGAGAAAACCCCACAACTTCCTTAGAGATAGAATCAGCACCAAAATAGTAAAAGCACAAAAATAGTAAGATGATCTCCCAACAACAACAGTCTCTCTCTCTCACACTGAGAGAGCTTCTCCTCTCTCACTCATGCGCCCCAATGAGTGAGTGTGAGTGTTGCAAGTGAGATAAATAGAGAGGCTCACTCTCTATTTATATTCTTTCGTTCACTTGAAGTGCACTCCAAAATGTTGGCCTCACTTAACAATTACTTACTAGAGCCGACATCTCTAGGAGTGTCTAATAACCCTAGTGCCCCACCACTTGTGGGGACTTTGCCTCCTCTGACCAATAGGAGGGTAACACAATGGTGGGGACTATTGCCCCGACTTACAATGACTCACCTAGGGTCGACTTCACTAGGATAGTCTAATAACCCAAGGGCCCCACAACCGTGGGGACTTTAACCCTTAACCAATAGGAGGGTTACCCATAATGACTTGACATAACTTTCTCAATATAGAAACTTCCTGGAATAAACATAGAGGTATGACATGACTCAATTACATTACAATACATCCCAAAATAAACATCAGGTTACAATAGATAAGAAATACAAGTGAATACATTCCAAAGTTACAATTAGACCAACACTCCCTCTTAAATAGGAAGGTATTCTCTTGACACAATTTATCGGTGCAAGTCTTATTCTCTGTATCATCTAGGTCATCGTAATCTCTTCATCATATTCAAATTCATCTTCATCTTCAAGTCATCTTCATCTATAAGTCATATTCATTTGGATCTAGATCATCACTTGATCTGGATCATCATCACTGGATCTGGATCATCACTGGATCTAGATCATCATCATTGGATCTAGATCATCACTTGATCTGGATCATCACTGCTGGATCATCATCACTGGATCTCGATCATCACTCGATCTGGATCATCACTGGAAATCATCATCACGGGTGCTATCTCATGATTCTTCTCGTCACAGGAAGTTCTACAGAGCCAGCCCTTTTTCATGCTGGTTGTAGGCCTAGCCATCATCTAGGTCTTCGCCCAGCACTTACATGTGACCTACTCGTTAGAAAGGCACACCCAACACTCACATATAACCATGTAGGAACCAATCCTATAATCATATCAAAAAGTCTCAGCACTCACATTCACCAGCATGATAGGAACTCAAACTACTATCATCTATGAAACGGCTCAGCACTTACAACCACCAGCATGATAGGAACCCAAACTACTATCATCTGTGGAAAAGCCACTGCACTTACATATGAGCACATGGGAACACATCCCTCAGTCACATCAGAAAGGCTCTGCACTTACATCTGAGTACGTGGGAACAAATCCCTCAGTCACATCAGAAAGGCTACTGCACTTACATCTGAGTACGTGGGAACACATCCCTCAGTCACATCAGAAAGGCTCTGCACTTACATTTGAGTACGTGGGAACACATCCCTCAGTCACATTAGAAAGGCTCTGCACTTATAACTGAGTACGTGGGAACACATCCCTCAGTCACATCAGAAAGGCTCTCAGTCCTAGACTGAGTATCCCTGGTACCTCACCAGGTAGCTCCATTCAAAGGATGGCAGTAGCCCTTATATCTAACACTAAGTCAGAATGGATTAGCACTCATATCTGACATGGGAGGAACCTAATCCTTTAGCCATGACAGAATGGCTTCAGCCCTTACATATGATCAAGTGGGAACACATCCCTCTGTCACATCAGAATGGCCATGCACTCATATCTGATTGTGTGAGAACAAATCTCATGGTCATATCAGAACAACCCTCAGTCATAAACTGAGTTTTCCTGGTACCTCACCAGGTAGCTCCATTCCAAGAATGGAAATAGCCCTTATATCTGATCATGTAGGAACCAATCCTACAATCATATTAGAATGGCTTAGCACTCACATCTGTCATGGAAGGAACCAATCCTCTCACCATGACAGAATGGCTCAGCCCTTATATTTGAACTGCTCGTCAGAATGGCTATGGATCTCAGCACTCATATCTGTCATGGAAGGAACCAATCCTCTCACCATGACAGAATGGCTCTGCCCTTACATCTAACCATGGAAGGAACCAATCCTCTCACCATGTCAGAATGGCTATGGGACTCATCACTTTCCCTTGGAGGAAGCCTCGATCTAGAGAACACCAAGCTTCTCCTTGAAGTACTCAAACTTCACTCTAGCCAATGGCTTCGTCAATACATCATCTATCTGTTCCTCCGTCGCAACATACTGGAGCTTCACTGCTCCCTTCTGCACCATATCCCTGATATAGTGGTACTTGATCTCAATATGCTTCGACTTGTCATGGAACACTAGATTCTCTGACAACTTCACGCAACTCTGGTTGTCACAATGTATACAAGTAGCATCCAACTGGAGATCAAATATATCAGACAGTAGCTTCCGCAGCCATACTACCTCACAACTAGCTGAACAAGCTGTGACATACTCTGCTTCAGCTGTACTCAGTGCCACACAAGATTGCTTCCTACTAAACCAAGAGATCACACCTGATCCCAAACTAAAGCAACATCCTGAAGTACTTTTCCTGTCGATGGCACTGTGTGCCCAATCTCAATCAACATAACCTTCCAGGTTAATCTTTTGATCCGCATCATACTTGACCCCATAATCAACTGTACCCTTTAGGTACCTCAGAATATGCTTTGCAGCAATCAAGTGAACACTTCTCGGATCTGTCAAGAACTGGCTCAAGGTGTTCACAGCAAAGCAAATGTATGGTCTCGTGTTCATCAAGTACATCAATGACCCAATCATCTAACGATACATCGTAGCATCAACTGACTCTAATGAAGCATCACTTATTAGCTTCAGGTTCGATTCCATAGGTACAGTCATAGCCTTGTAGTCCATCATCCCAAACCTCTTCAGGATCTCTACTACATACTTCCCTTGTCCAAGGAAGATTCCATCTATACTCTGCCACACCTCCATACCTAGAAAGTAATGCATCATCCCCAAGTCCTTCATTTCGATCTTAGCATCAAGATTTCTCTTCATATCAGCAATCAACCCATCTGTACCTGTCACAAATAGATCATCTTCATACAGTAGAATCATCATTGGGTTTCCATCCTCAACCTTGTTGTAAAGGTTGGAATCTGCTTTACTCTTGGTAAAGCCTAGAGTCATCAGTAATCTATCCATCCTATCATACCATGTCGAACCTTAGATCTTTTGCAGTCTGTCCCTCTGAAGAAAAGCATCATACTCCCTCTGTCTTCCGTACTCTATGCACTGAAACATTCTGTACCGGAGTGACAAGTAGCTTCCTATGCTACTAATATTATATGTGACCATCTAGTGTATAGACTTTCATCTTCAACCTTGTAGCAAAGGTTAAGATCTTCATCAAGCTCATTATGTATGTGTTTCAACTCTTACTGGCTGCAAATGTCTCTTCGTAGTCTATGCCTTCTTTTTGTGAGAAGCCTTGTGCTACAAATCTTGCTTTGTATCCCACGATGATTCCATCTACGAACTTCTCTTCATGTGTTGATACTGCATCCTAAACATCATTCTTCTTGAACTGGTCTTCCCTTTCTTCTTGGTTACTTCTTCATTACTTGAAGGTTCTGCATCAATGATGTCGTTGCATTCGTCATATTATTCTTCATTTGAAATGTCGTCACTTGTTCTTCGGAACAAGTCTTCATTCTTCTTTGCTTGTAGGTGATTATGTATGCGATCTTTCCTACAAGTCAAATACAGATGTATGGTTAGAAACATTTCATAAGGAATATTCATACTGGCAAATACTTATGCATAAATATATGATCATGCAACTACTTTAGCCAATATAACATTCATCCATATCTCATGAAACGTTTCTAGATGCCTTCCATATCTACCAGGACAACATTGAGATTGTGCACTAATCCAATATGTCAGCAAAGAGGTTTCATTCTAGATAAGTAGCAATGGAGATTTGTATAGCACCATGAGCTACTTACCCATCACATGCATATTAGTAGTATACTATCATTAATGCAAACATCCTATCATGCATAATACATCAACTGAATATAAACAAATGCATAACAAAACAATATCATGAAATGACAATTGAATACTTATCTTTATTTGTTTCATGGGTAGACTTCTTCTTGAGCCTTCAACTTCGTTGTCTTCTTCATTCACAATAGAATCGTTTCTTATCCAAATGCTAGGATGGATAAGAGGTTCTTCAAGAGTTGAGTCCTCCGTATTCCTCATCACTTGAAGGATCTTCTTTGGATGGTAAGAGCTTGGTCTTCAGTTGCTCCCACCTTCTCTTCTTGAGCTTCTTCTTCTTGTGAGTTCTCTTCTCAGAGTCTACTGAAAGTAATCACTTCCTTCTGGCACGCATTCCTCGAATGAATGAATCCCATGATCCTAGGAGGCCATTCAAGGTGGCCATCACCACTTCTGCATTCTTCACTTCTTCTTTTATCGCTTCAAGTTTTTCTTTGATTTGAGAGACCCTTATGACTGCATGGTCTCTGCATTCTGGTTCTTCATATTCTTCAATTGGTTTCTTAAGGTCATATTCTGATTTCTGTTCTTCCCTTCAAATAGCTTGGTCAAGGAATCAAACATCTTTGGTATCTTTAAGGAAGACACTTGTAGTACAAGTTGATTCGTGACTGAATCAACAATGATATTCTTGGCCTTGACCAAGTTCTTCTTGTGTAAGGATTCTAACCTCATCTCTCTCTGGAACTGGAATCTCTAAACTCATGTAGATGTCCAATCCATTTTCTTCAGAGAGATCATATACTTCCATGCTTGGAAGTTGTTCAACTTTACCAAGCTTATCATCAAGCTGATGTGATAGATCACTTTTAAATGACAACCTCAAATGAAAATAGAAAAAGATTAGATCTTACCAATTTGAGGTGTCTGTCCTAGTTCCCAACAACAACAGTCTCTCTCTCTCACACTGAGAGAGATTCTCCTCTCTCACTCATGCACCCCAATGAGTGAGTGTGAGTGTTGCAAGTGAGATAAATAGAGAGGCTCACTCTCTAATTATATTCTTTCGTTCACTTGAAGTGCACTCCAACATGTCGGCCTCACTTAACAATTACTTACTAGAGCCGACATCTCTAGGAGTGTCTAATAACCCTAGTGCCCCACCACTTGTGGGGAATTTTCCTCCTCCGACCAATAGGATGGTAACAAAATGGTGGGGACTATTTCCCTGACTTACAATGACTCACCTAGGGTCGACTTCACTAGGATATTCTAATAACCCAAGGGCCCCACAACTGTGGGGACTTTAACCCTTGACCAATAGGAGGGTTACCCATAATGACTTGACATAACTTTCTCATTATAGAAACTTCCTGGAATAAACATCGGGGTATGACATGACTCAAATACATTACAATACATCCCGGATTAAACATCAGGTTACAATAGATAAGAAATACAAGTGAATACATTCCGAAGTTACAATTACATCAACAATGCTAGCATGTGTAAAAAACCTAGTGTCTAACAATATTATTTGCAAGATAGGGTTAGTTAGGAATTTCTTTTATTTTTTATTTTTGTTCTAATTGAAAAAAAATTAAGAAGCTTAATATATATATATATATATTAACATAATAAAACTTAAATTAGTTTATTTTTTTCCCAAAGAAAAAAACCTTTTTATTCACACTAAATAAGCATGGGATGCCCTCTAGGAGCATACATAAAGTGCATCAAAAAAGCCCCACATTTTATCACAAAAATTTTGTGGTCTTCTCTTATCCTCAGCAGGATCCTCTTGTTCATCTTGTTTGTTTACAAACTTACATACGTGTTAACTTCTTAGTTATTTACAAAATGAGTCACCTCCATTAAGCATGGAGGGAGGGCCAAAGCCAATTTTGAGAGTTTATCAACCTCAGTGTTCACCTCTCTGTAAATATGTTGGAAAGTGATTGACTCAAATGCCTCCATATGTTCTTTTAAGGATTTTAGTAGATGTTGAAGGTGAGGAGCATTTATCTCAATGTTTCCATTTTCCCAATCTATTGTCAACTTGGAGTCCCCAAAGAGCTGTAAATTTTGGACTCGTTTTTCCTAATCCATTTTGAGAACTTCCCAGAGAGATATAATTTATGCTTTGTTGTTTGTGCCCTACCCTGGTGTAAATTTTATCTCAAATCTTGTGTCCTCATTGAGGTATAAGATGCCTCCAGCTCCTCCCAGTGGTGGTTCCCCTTAACTGACTCCATGAAATAATGGTTTGTTTTTATCTATTTTCAGAGATTTAATATTTCTTGTTGGTTTTGGGTTGGGAAACGCTTGATGTTCATTCAATTTCTGCATTAAAACATTTGTCGTTATCTCTAAATGTGTCCAAGTGGTTTTGAAGACAGCTCTATTTCTCATTTCCCATATATTAAAAACAAAAAGAAATGGTATGGCTTCATGGGTCTACACCCTTTCATTTCCCCACCAACCCATTAATTTGTTCTCAATAGGCTCGTCCTCATCTGAATTAGAAGAAGGATCCAGCTTGTGGCTGACTTCTTTCCATACTGTTCTTGCATAATTATATTAAAAAAAACCGTGTGTGCACGTTTCTCCTTCAACTCTGCATATAAGGAAAATCCCAGGCCCCATGAAGCCACATTTTAGTAGTGCTTCCCTTGTTAAAAGTTTGTTATTCATGGCCAACCATAATTTTAATATGGTTTTGAGGGGCTCCTGTAGTTTCCATATTTGAGACCACCACCAAAATGTTTTTTGTTGGTACTCCAGTTGAACCAATGCTTTGTATCCCAGCTTAGCTGAGAACTTTCTATCCTTCCTATTCCATGGCCATATTAATTTGTCCCTATCCTATGTTAAAAGAATGAATTTGATTTCAAGTTGGTTTATATATCTGCTCCATTATGTTTCTTCATTCTCCTCTATCCCCAACTCTTGTGTCAGTGTCCAAATTGTTCCTCTATGATCCTCTGTCTGAGAGCTTGCATCTTATAACAATATGACTCCTTTGTCTACTAGTTGAGTGATCAAGTGATCCATTAGTTTTAATTTATCACCTAACCCTTCCCACAGATCTCATCCTATATGGATACTTCTCCCATTACCAATTTTCCATGCTAACCAGTTCCCTACTGGGGGAAATTCCAATACAAAATCTTCCCAGCATATCGATCCTCCTTTCTGTGTTTTGACCGGTTGTCTGAACCATTCTTCAATTGAGGAATTAGGGAAGTATTTGAGTCTTATTGTTATTCCCCACAAGGACTCGGGATTCTCAATCATGCGCCACAAGGATTTGGCTACTATAGCTTTGCTAAAGAGCTCAGTATTTTTTATTCCCCAGCCTCCTTTACACTTGGGGAGGACTATGGTGGTCTATTACACCAATGGAATCCCCTTTGCTTTCTTACTTGTTGTCCATAAGAAGGACATACATTTCTTCCTTGTTCTTGATAGAATTCCTTTGGGTATGTAAGAAATCGAGGACCAATAGACAGGGATGCTCTGCAATACTGCTTTCAATAGTACCAAATTCCCTCCTCTTGAAAGAAATCTGTTGGTCTACATGGAAACCCCGTTTTCAATTTTTTTATACATCCATTCCCAATCCTTACATGAATATGCATTTGATGGAAACCCTAGGTACTTGAAACCTTCTGTTAGAGGAGTTGTTGAGACTAGGATGATCTCCTTGGCTTGAGTTAGTATTTCCTCTTGAACCTTTTTTGTGATAGTTTCAATTTTTCCAAATTGATTTCCATCCCTGTTGCACTCTGATAGTTATCAAGAAATTTAACCATATTTCCCAAGGTTCCTTCTCCAAACATTAACACATCATCTACAAGTAGAGCATTATTAAGTTCAATCTGATTTTCAATTCTTACTCCCTTTATCCTCCTTTATTCCCTATCATTGTGTATGGATCTGCTTAGAGATTCTGATACTAATAAAAAGAGGAAGGGAGAAAGAGGATAGCCTTGCCTTAGTCCTCTCATTGGGAGAAATAAATTGGAAGGGGGGCCATTGATTAGGACCGCAAAAGAGTTTGAATTAATACACCCCATAATCCATTCCACCATCTCTAATGGAATTCCTATCTTGATTAAGAGAAACTGCAAGAAGGTCCAACTCACTCTATCATAGGCCTTGGATAGATCCACCTTTAAATAAAGGTTGATTGCTTATCTTTATTGATGGAGTGCATAGCCTCCTGGGCTAAGGATACCGCATCATGGATTTTCCTATTGAATAAAAAGCCAAATTGTGCTTCTATTATGAACTGAGTCATGATAGGTTTTAGTCTCTGTGCTATTGTTTTTTCCTATGGCTTTATAAATCATGTTGCAACAAGAGATTGGTCTAAAATCCTCAAAGGTTTCCCCTTTCTATTTTTTTGTTATGAGAGTGATGAAAGTGGCATTCACAACCCCTAATACCTTTCTAGTCCTTTGAGCTGTAAATCTTCTCTGGAAATGTTTTTCTGTTGTTGTTGCCTTGTCTTTGAATTTTTGTGTTATTCCATCTTCTTCATCCTTGATTTCTAATATGGTGTTGATATTTTTTCTGTGAAAGGATTTCTATGGAAGAATTTAGTATTATTTTCCCCATCCTCTAACCAAAGTGCTCTACTCTTAAGTATGCATAGTTTCTCTTCATTAGCTAGTATTCGGCTTCTCTTCTGTTCCTCAACTTTTAAGGACTGAAGTTCTTATGTAGAGAATATCCCTATTGTGTTGGAGTTGTAGAGATTTTGGATTTTCTTCTCTGAATATTTGAGCTCAAATTGTTGTGACTCTTTGAATTTCTTCCCCCACTCCTTTGAGAGTTTCTTGATGGTTGATAGATTATCCATCATCTGAAACATGCATATGTCTAAGGATTGCACCTCGAATGGTTTCCAATTTCTCTTAACCATCTCCCTATAATCTTAATTCTCAAGCCATACTGGATTGAACTTGAAAGGGTTTGGTGGTTTCTCCTCAAGAATGGTGATAGGAAGTGTAATAGGCCTATGATCTGATAAGCCCCCTGTTTCCACTCCATTTTTTAACACCAAATGATCCTGTAGGAGTTCTTATGAGTTCAAGAATCTACCTAATCTCTTTGAGATTGTATGATCTCCAGTTATTTTATTCTTCCAAGTATGTTCCAAACGAATTGGTTGGAGGTCTATAAGCTTCTTTAGTTCAAATAAAGAACTGAAAAAGTTGGCTAACGCATCGAACCTTGCATTTTGTCCCCAAACTTCAACTGCTGAGAAGGTTAAATTTAGGTCCCCTTCCAATATCAACTTCTCATGATCTAGAGCTTCTGCATTGGCTAGGGTTTCCCGATAAATCCTGCTATCATAAAAAGGGCCATATACATTGAGGAAGAAGAAAAAATCCCAGTTTCAGGGTCTTCTAGCTCTGTTCCAAGAGCTTCCTTATAATCAGATTTGGTATAAAAGGTTATCTCTGGGCTCTAGGCTATTAGAAGACCTTCGGAGTGACCTTCTGCATCTATGGTTTCCATCTGCCAATCCTTTAGTATGGCCCCCATTATCTCTTTTTCTCTCTCACTGTCCTTCATAGTTTCTTGAATTGCTATAATTTTAGGTTTCTTTAGTTCTATAATCCTACGAAGGGTTGTTACTTTGGGGCCCCCTCCTATCCCCCTCACATTGTAGGAAAAGAAAAGCATCAAGAAACTTTGTTAGGGTTTTATTTCAATCTCTCTTGCCTCTTGCATCTGTGATTTATTCAAATAGGATCACCTCACTGCTGTTTTAGGTATGTGGCTATGGGCTAACCCACCTATTGAGCACATGTTATCCTCTAGTTTATTCCTTGGCCTCAAATCATAGCCCTTACTTTTATATATATATATATAAACTTATAAAAATTAAAATAAAAAAATTACAATAAAAAAACATATAAAAATATATTGTGTGTTCTTTTTGTAAATAAATCAAAATTTAAAAAAATACAAAAACAAATCAAAAATAACAATAAAAGGGTTTTGTACTGGATCCCGGAGGACAAACGGAAAAAACCTTTACTTGGGGGCTGGGCCATAAGACAAATAATGAAGCTGAATGGATGGTTCTCTTGCAGGGTCTTGAAGTCTTAGACACAATAACTATCCCCAGGCTAGCACTATTTGGAGACTCGAGACAAGTCATTTACAAAATTATCCATGTTTATCCCACAAGATCCATCAATTGCAGAAGGCTATATGACAGAATCACTCCCCTCATGTCTAGCCGAGTTGAGTTTTTTCACATTCTCCTAGAAAACAATGCTCTCATGGACGCTCTAGCTAATCAAGGGGGCTCACTTCCTCAAGGTCACATTTACATAAACAACCTAGAAATTGTTACCAAACCTATTCCCTAATGCCAAATATGCACACTCCAAAAACATTTTTTCCTATCCTAAGACTCAACTTACTTTTCCACTTGGATTATATTCTAATGTTTGAACTCTACCTTGGAAACACGTGCCCTCCACTCACTTCCATCCCCTCCATGCATCCTCCTTCCTTAATTCACCATCCCCTCATGCTTAATTGCGGGCTTAGACGACATGCTTCTCTCCAGCCTCAACAGTGTACCATGGCTTCATCTGCCCCTTCGCCCTCCTTGATAGTCATTTTTGTGTTAATATTCACGCTGCCACTCCGAAACAAAACCCACTCATTGATAGGTTTGTTCTTGAATAAGGTTTTCTCCCATAGCTCTGTTCTTCACAGGTTTTTCCTTGGGAAGCCTTGCCTCTGTTAAGGGGTTTCGTGAAAGAGAGACTAGTGTTGGCTGCTTTCCTGAACTGTCTCTATCCTTCTCGCTACATCCTTGGATCCTTTTGGCATTCAGCTGTAGGCCCTGTGACCATGGATATCCTCTTCGAGAAATTCCTCCTTGAAGGTAATATTCTGACCCTTGGATGTAACTGTACTAGCTAGGAGGAAGATTCAATAGGTACTCTCTCTTGTCGAAATCTAAGGGATTCTGACATCCTACAGCAAGAACTTTCCATTCTTAGCTCTGTTCTCTATAATTTGTCCTCTAGAAGCTGGTGTTGCAGTTTATGCAGTGGACAGGTTTTCATTCCACCTAGCTCGGTGCTCAATCAGCTGTCAAGCCTAAGCCGTCACAGCCAGATTCTTGGTCAATATTTTCACCAAACCCAGGAAATGGACCACGCAGGGGAAAACAATGGTCTTGCAGATTTGAAGGTGAACATTTGGTGTTTGTATGAAATGGTGGCCATAGGGATTATGGACAACAAAGAGACAACTGAAGATGTAAAAAACCTTGTTGATGTAGTGGGATACACTTCTTACCATATTAGCAATCATGATGCTAGAATAGATGACAATGAAATGAATATGAAGGAAATCATGGGTAAAGTAGACTGCATTCAGGAAGATCTACAGTGCTTGGTGCAGATGAACCAGGGAATCCAAGCTCATGAAAACCTAGCAAGAGCAATCCAGAACATGGAAGATGAATCTGTCACTCAGCCCGTGGGGCACCCGGACAATCCTTAGTGTGTCTTTTAACAGTCTATGTTTTTTTTTATCTTCCTTAATCAGCATTTTGTTCAAGTTTATACTACGCCTGTAATTAATCAAAATATAAGAACCATCTATGGCATACTAAGGTCTATCTTGTGGCCTAGTTTTGTTTCTTTTTTCTCAAACCTGCAAGAATATTTCAGCTGCAATTTTTTTGTAATGAATGGTTGTGCACATCCTGTTTAATATTACTCTCCTTTAAGTTTTTGTTAAAAAAATAATAATAATAAAATGGTTTTGAATAAAACTTAGAAAAAAATTTGTTTGTTTTATTATGACAACAACACAATTTTTTTTTTAAAAACATTAGGTAAATAAATAAAAATCATAAAAATAGAAATTTTGAATTCCTGAAGCATTCAAATTATGTTTCCATGCTAACATGCTTTTTGAATTCATATTTAAACGAAAACAATTGTCTAAAGGCGCACAATGATTAATAGGTAAAAACACATTTCACTTTATTTTGCAGTTGATTTGGTAAGCACTTGTTTTCTACAATTTATCTTTCTCAATGCTCTCACATTTTTTGTTGCGGGAGTAGTGATAATCTTTTATAGGTTTCGATCCAATCAAGAAGCCTTGTGCATACAAATGTGATTTTTGAGAATCACATAAATTTAAAAAAAATGCTTTGTTAACAACTTGAAGGAGTTGAGTTTCCATTCTGCATGTCATGTCATTTGTTGCCACAAAGAAGCCTTTCATAAACCATTCACATCTTGACATGATAATCTACCCTTCCTCTTTCAAATTTTCCCAGTCATCCATGTTGAATTCTACTTTTTCATTTCCTATGTAGTTGGAATGAAACATTGTATCCATCACTACTACCTTATGACTTCACACATGTTTAATTTTTTTATTCGCATACATCCCTTTTCCTTATGAGTAAAACCATCCAGATCCTTTCCATGCCTGAATTTCCTTGGTATCGTTGTCATAAAACAACTGTTTGATCATGAGATATTTCATCTATAGTCCTACCACTCATTTTATACAACCCACGTTGACTAATGTGGGATTTTTTAAGGCCCACCTTTCAACAAGTATTTCCCCATCAACCTCAACACCTTATCTGGCATAGAGACTAGATTTCATTTTTAGTACCTTGAGGCTTGCATGCCTTAATGGGAAGTTCTCTCGCTAACAATCATGGGAATACATCAATGTCCCTTGATCGTTAGATCGTGCAAGTGGATCAACATCAGATCATCTATTTGAACTTCGCAATATGTACTTGGATGCCTTGGCACTCATTGACATCAATGGTGAGTTGCCTCGCATTGGTTAACGACATCCATCACTGGTCGATAATCCAATGACTTATTTCCATGCTCGACATCGACACATTTATTTGCATGGTAAGAATTGTACCATCGGGTTTTGTAGAGGGTGAAGAATAAATATATTTTTAATGACTCCATCAATAGTTTTACAACAACATACTTCCATCCATACGCGAGTACCATAGTTCCACTTTCAGCTTTTGACTCATAAAACGTAGCAATTCAAATTCCTTCACTTCACAGTCTGTGATCCAGCAATAGTATCAGTTACATTCCTAGTGCACAATTCATTAGCCTTTTGGGTAAGTGGAGGTATGTTATTTTCTAATCTTTAATCATGTAATTCCTTAAATGCTAGAGATGAATGAATTTGGAAATTTTCCTCACCATGTTACACTACCTTACTCATTTTCATCAACTTAACACATCTTCAATGGGGGGGGAATATATTCATTACCATTTGATTCCATTTTACACATGTCGTTATCTCATTTACCATTTACCAACATGTCTCTTTCAAAATACACTTTATTACAATTTGATTCCATTTTGACATGATTCATAAACATGAAGAAAAATTTTTCTAATATAAATTGATGGCTTATCATTTCTAGTGTATGTATACTTTCAAATCTTATGTATTGCAGCCATAAAAATGAATGAATATTGTTTACACAAGAACCAACATTTGTCATATTCATGGTTTTCACACAAGAACAAACCACAATTAAAATCAGCTCCTACTCAGGTATTTCACATCATGGAATGATTTATTGTTAAAAACATCTCCATGCAAAGCCAAAGTTTAAAAAACAAAAAATTATGTAAAGTTGCATGAGGACATGCAACAAGTTCAGTTGGAGGGGGTCTGTCTGGTCACCCAAATGTCGCACTTTCATCCTATTTTCCCTTCACTATTCTGCACATTCATCGCTATTCATCACTCCATTAACCATTCCTTATACCATTTTCATAAATAAATATGTGTTACCTTGTTATTTTCCAATTTATTTATATTTAAGTACTTAAAGAGAATTTATGATTAAATATTAAGAAAATTAACATGTTTTCATTTATATCTCAAAGTTTTGTGAGCTTTGTGATGTATAGGAATATTTGAATATTTTCAACAAAACGATTATTCAAAAGCTTCTCAAATATTTCCACCGTCTTTTCAATATTTGGAGATAATTATTCAAGATAATTCCAAAGAGGAATATCATGAGAGGATTTGTGAGGATTAGAAGGGATACGTATTTTGTAATTATGGAAAATAGGTTGAGAGAAAAGTGGATCTACATTTAACCTCTTTTCAAAGCAAATCATGTATAAATAAGAGTGTTGTCTCTTCATTTGGGAGAGTGGAGGCCTCTATAGAAATAGAGAAACAAAGAAATAGTTTATATTGTTGAGAGTTAGTCATGGATTTGAGTTTTTTGTAATGGATTTGATGTTTTAGAATAAATATTGTCATTTCTTCATATTGATTTTGATTTATTTATTGAGTTAGTAGTGTTGATTTTATGAGAGCTCACATGTCAAATGTTGATTGTTTCATATTAGTTTATTTCATGCAATTTCATGCTTTCGTAGATTAGATTTATTTTCATGTTATTTCTTGCTTTTGTAAACTATGTTAAATTTTAGTCGCATATGTTTTCTTAGATTTTAGTCGCATGTGTTTTCAATTTCAGTTGCATTGAATAATAGATTAAGAAGTGTTACTATGACCTTGCATATATTTTTCCTATACCTCACAATTTTACGCTCTCCTCGGGTTGACAATTTAAATCGTTGGATAGTTTATTAATCACTTAAGATTTTTCACCAACATATATGTTTTGATAACATATTGTTTTGTTGGATGTAATGAGACTTCTAAATATTACAATATCTACATTCCATAATGATGGAATACATATGTGATCCAATACCCAAAGTTTGATGAGGATGCATAGTCCTCTAGATCAAAGTTATCTCCCACAATAATTGAATAAGTGAGGAGTTCGTCATTCCATGATATGGTTCATAGTTTAGATAACAGTGAGACCTTGGTTGGGGTGAGGGAATATTAAGGAAGGATACATCATATTACTCAAATTAAATCCAAAAAAACCCTCTATGGATTACTCATATGTTTTAGGATGAAAAGGGCCATGTAGAAGTGACTATAAATTCAATGGGGGGAAGTATGTATCATAGGAGATATCCCAATCATATTTCATTAGCTACTTCATTTTGTGTTCATTCAAATAGTTTTGAGAAGGAGAGATGCGATACCTTAAGGGATGATAATTTTGTTTGGGTAAGAGTTCCTTAATATGGGTTAGTGATGTATTCTAATACAAAATTAGATTTATATTTGCAAGTGACAAGCTTAGTTGAGATATTGAGGGAGAAAATTGGTGTTGGTGAAAAAACATTCTTCACAAGGATGGAGTGTTAAATGTTGTGTTTCTCCTAGCTTTTTACACCAAGCTATGGGTTCCTTCTTGTGATGTGGGGTGCACGAAGAAAAATTTATAAGGAGAGATATGGTACCTTAATGGAGGATACTTTTTAGGGGGAATAGTTCCTTAAGAGGGGTTAGTGATGTATTCTAAGACTACAATAGATTTGGATTTGAAAGTGACAAGCTTAGTTGAGATACAGAGGGATAAGATAAGTGTTGGTGGAAAAAAATCCTCACAAGGATGGAGTGTTCAATTTTTTGTTTCTCGAAAGTATTTTACACCGAGATATGGGTTCCTTCATGAGATGTGGGGTGCATGGTGAAACTTGATCCCCTTATTTGTACCATAGACCTTTTGGTTGATAACATCCTTAGATATTTATATAGGTTTTGGTGTTATATGTGGCACTCATTGATGACGTGGTTATATTAAATGGCATAAATATCTTCTACATGGTAGTAGGTGTGTTGAGAAGGATGGTTTCTTGCAAGGGTGTTAGATATACCTTGGAGAAGGAATGTTGGGAACTAGGAGGTAGGGCACTTATCCTTAGGAGAATTGGGACCATTTGGCATGCCTTAGGAGGATGACCACTTGATTCGAGGTCACTTGGGTTAAGGCGATATTGATCAAGGTTGAATGTATTATTTGAAAGGCGTTTCGGGATAAGTTAGTTGCATAGCATCACAGATGTTGTGCATGCTCAAATACACCATGCAAGTGGAAGACGGCGCGGAAGGTGAAGAATAAAATATTTTATATATTTTGTCACATTTTGTAGTTTTCGACCATATTTTGTGGATATTGGTCATTATTTTGTAGAATCAGTTAAGATTTAGTTAAGAAATTGTCTAAGTGGACCTTGAATGTAAAGGCACAAGCCTATAAGTAGATGTTGAATTGTAAGTGTTAAAGATTGGATATTTGGAGCGACTTATCTTCAAATGATCTAGAGACATTGAGCTTGAATCTGTCTGAGTTGTTGGTAATGTAAGATCTGCGCATGAAACGAGATCTATTGATCTGTGACTTGTTTTGGAGAATATGTGATTTTGTGCAGAAGTAATATGATATGAGAGATAGTTGAGTTGAATCATTGTGTTATTTTTCATTTTCCTATTTTACTGTCTTTCGCAATGCAATTATGAATACAATGTGTAGATGCGACATGAATCGGTAAATGTTGCGATGTTTTCCTGGTTTGAATAATGTTATTTTGTTGGATCTATTTGCACATAAACATGTTTATTACAGTCTGATGTAATGATGCAACATATTAAATAATGATTGGTTATGTTAATACTTAAGTGAATGATCAGATATGTTAATGTTGCACTAAGTTGATAAGTTGATGCACATTATCCTCTCTCATTCTATGGAAACTTGGTTCTGTCATCTCTCCCTCAAACATCTCAGGTGAGACTTCATCCACTCTTTGATTGTTGTTAGGCGGGGTAAAACCTATCTGGTCCAGTGCTCAGGGGGATCGTCATGGTTTGGGTGTCGACAGAGTGGGAACCCTTGTCGACTGTTTTGTTGGCTGGGTTGTGTCAACAAATGGTTCCATTGTTAGGACCTTGTTGTGACTCATGAGAGGACATGATGTGGCATCTAACGAGACCGGAAATTCAAAGCTGGTTCGACCCGAATCTACAAGATTTTGCTGAGAAGGAAAATCACAACCCTAGAATAACAATGGATAAGTCACTGGAAAAGTACATACACAACGTTCCACACGAGTATTTTTTCTCTGAATTCCCTATCCTCTTGTACGAGTGGTTTTCACGATTCACCTATCGCAAAATAAATTTCCAAGGAGGTGAGCCAACATCCTGGACCCCAAAACTGATCCAAGAGTTGCAGGAAACCGACAACATAGAATCATGGGCTGTTGAAGTCTGGATGGATAGTATCTTGGAAGGCTATATCACCAAGTTTGCATTTGATACTACTAATTCCTACAGCGAAGAAGTAAGGGAATTTTTCAACGGACAAAGAGGTAGGTTCTTATTGTCTTTACAATTGTCAATAAATATGCTTGTTTGTGAAAAATCCATACTGAAGATGCACCTCGAGTAGTAGAACTATGGTGTACGGGGGATATGGATACTGCGAAGAAAGGGGGGATACGAATGGAATGATATGGGGTAGATGGGTGCAAGTTACGATGAGACTATGAAGGAATTCAAGGAAGAAAGTGTTCTTACGAGTGTAAGTTTTAAACCTATGCAGATAAGCAAAGCATACAGATTCTTTTAAGCAAAATAGAGATCACAACACATCAGTCACACATAAACACAGAGATTTACCCTAGAAACCCTTAACTGGGAAAACTAGAAAACCTTGGAGCCACACCTCCTATTTTCTCTTCATTACATTATGAAATCCTCACAATACAAAATATAGGTATTTCGCAACATCCAAATACCCTAATCCGTTAACCTGGATTAGAAAAAGACTCCAATCCCTTAACCAGGATTAAGTTACATATTTTTAGACAAATTCTAAAAATAGCCACAAACAGCTATAAATAGCCACAAAATATATAAACAGTTACATAAGGTGCCTTTGGGATCGTTGAGCTGCAGCGCTGACATGCTCACCTCCCCTGCATATGCACAAGCAAAGAATATAACATATACCCAACATTCTCCCACTTGTTGTTTCCTTTGCATAGAAATGAGTCATGTACTCATAAAGTCATAGGTTTAGGGCATCAATGCCCATATATTCTCTACACCAAGAGAACTTCTATGTACTAACAGACTTTGTTAATGAGTCTGCAACATGTTTCATGGTGTCAACCTTCTCTAGCAGCGCCTTCTTTTCTTCAACCATATCTCTCACAAAGTGATATTGCACATCAATATGTTTTGTCTTAGCATGATAAGAAGGGTTCTTTGACAGGAAGATTGCACTTTGGCTATCACATTCTAACCTTACACCTTTCTGTACAAACCCAATACTTGAACACAATCTTTGCAACCACACAGCGTCTTTGCTTGCATGATTGGCTGCCATGTATTCAGCTTCTGTAGTTGAGAGTGCAACGACAGCTTGTCTCTTGCTCATCCAACTGATAGCTCCTCCAAACAGGTTGAACACATACCCACTTGTAGATATTCTATGATCAAGGTCTCCAGCCCAGTCTGCATCAACAAATCCATGTACATTTATTACTCTGTATGTTCCAGACCTTCCTTGGTAGCATATTGCATAATCTGTGGTGCCACACAAATATCTGAAGACCCTCTTTATAGCTTTCCATTGCTCCTTTCCTGGTTTTAACATATATCTGCTCAAAACTCCCACCGTATGAGCAATGTCTGGCCTTGTACAGACCATTGTATACATCAAACTACCAACTGCACTGGCATATGGAACCCGTGACATGTCTTCTTTTTCTTCCTATGTCTTGGGACACTGCTCTACAAATAACTTTACACCTATAGGAATGGGAACCTTGACCGGCTTCCTTTCCTGCATGTTAAATCTCTGTAGTATCATCTCAACATATTTTCTTTGATTTAAACTGATCATTTTGTTTGCACAATCTCTTCTTATCTCCATTCCTAGAATGAAGTTTGCAGCACCGAGATCTTTCATATCAAACTTGGAGGATAGTTGAGACTTCACCTCCTTTATAACATCTTTGTCGTTTCCAATCAGCAACATGTCATCAACATACAGAACTATGTTAATGAAGTAATCACCAACCTGTTTGGAATATACACAGTGATTAGCTTTGCCTCTCACAAACCCCAATCCAAGTATTTATGTGTCAAACTTTTGGTACCACATCCTTGGAGATTGCTTTAAACCATAAAGGGACTTCTTTATTTTACATACAAACTCATTCTTTCCCTTTACTATGAACCCTTCTGGTTGTTTCATGTATATTTCTTCTTCCATATCCCCATGTAAGAACGTTGTCTTCACATCCATCTGCTCTACTTAATGATCAAAAGCAGCAGCAATAGAAAGAAGAAATATAATAGAAGTTAATTTTTCAACTGGAGAAAATATTTCACCAAAATCAATCCCCCCTACCTAAGAATATCCCTTTGCTACCAAGCAGGATTTATACTTATCCACTTTACCTTCTGCATTTAACTTCTTTTTAAATAGCCATTTGCTCCCAATGGCTTTTCTCCCAACTGGTAATTGGACTAGCTTCCAAGCTTCATTTTTGTCCAAGGAATCCATTTCTTCATCCATGGCCTTTTTCCAGAGATCACTATCCTTTGAATTAACAGCTTCCTTCACATTTCTAGGATCATCATCAATAATATACATAGCAAAATGAGAGCAAAAATCAAGAGGGGAATACCTTTCTGGTTGCCTTATTTCTTGAGATGATCTCCTCAAAATTGGAGTATGAGGTTCTTCTTCTTCTTATTCCGCTTCTTCTATTGAGTCAGATTCTTCACCTTCTAACTTAAACTCTATTTTCTTTGGTTCCTTTTCCATTGGATTCACTTCCAGTCTGGGGACTTCTTTGACCTCTCGAAACACAATATCTTGACTGTAAACAATCTCCTTAGTTATAGGATCCCAAAGCTTATACCCTTTCATACCATCTTTATAGCCACTAAAGATACACTTCTCAACTTTGTTGTCCAACTTGCTCCTTTTCTCCTTTGGAACATGTACATAAGCATCACAACCAAAAACTTTCAGATGCTTAATAGAGGGTTTCTTACCAGTCCATACCTCTTGTGGAGTTTTATCAATCAATGTTGATGTGGGTGATCAGTTTACCAAGTAACATGCTGTCTCCACTGCTTCTGCCCAGAATTCTTGTCCTATCCCAGCACTGCTTAGCATGCTCCTTGCATTTTCCATCAATGTCCTATTCATCCTCTCAGCAACTCCATTCTATTGAGGTGTGTATCGAGTATTCTTTTGCCTTGCTATTCCACACTTCTTACAAAAGTCCTCGAATTAATTCCCACAGAACTCTCCACCATTATCTGTCCTCAACACCTTTATTTTATTTTCTAACTGATTTTCTACAAGAGCCTTAAATTCTTTAAACCTGGAAAATACTTCAGATTTCTTTCGAAGGAAATAAATCCATATGTTCCTTGAGAAATCATCTATAAATGAAACATAATACATAGATTTTCCTAATGATGGAATAGAAATAGGTCCAAACACATCACTATGTATTAATTATAGAATTCCCTTTTCTTTTGTAGCACCAGATGCAAATCTTACTCGATTTTTTTTCCATATATGCAATGTTCATAGAAATCAAAATCCATAGTGCAATCAGTCATACCTTCAACCATACCTTTACCTTGTAATGCTTGAAGTCCCTTTTCTTCGATATGCCCCATTCTTTGATGCCATAACATTGTCTTTCCTCCTGATGCAGTTAGGGTTTTGTCATCTTTACCTCCTTCCTCCAACACAACAGAATTGTTACATTCATCAATGATGGTTTTTCCCAATAGTTTGTACAGAGTTCCATATCGAACTCCCATCATCAATACCATTGATCCTTGAACCATTTTGCAACCACCATCTCCACACATAGTCTTTACACCTGCAACATCCATATTTTTGATAGATATCAAGTTTCTTGCTAGATTTGGAATGTGTAGCACTCCAGGCAGAGTTCTAATCCTTCCATCCTTCAGTTTTAGCTTGACTCTACCACGTCCAATGATACTAGCTGGTGAATCATCTCCAAAGTACACATCTCTTCCATTGTACTTTTCATATTCATAGAAACACTCCCTATGAGGGGTCATATGACATGACGCACCTGAG
The DNA here is from genome assembly GCA_001517045.1 of Pseudotsuga menziesii. Lineage (NCBI taxonomy): Eukaryota > Viridiplantae > Streptophyta > Pinopsida > Pinales > Pinaceae > Pseudotsuga > Pseudotsuga menziesii. Next base: position 59,343 of record LPNX010473435.1, read on the forward strand.
TCAATCAACCATGTATCATGTTCTGAAGGATTACCCGTGGAAGCTAGGTACACATCCCCTCCTTCTTCTGAGGAGTTCTTCGCCTCTATGGAAGGGGTATCCTCACATCCCTTTGCTTTCTCAACATTATTAGATCTGCAATCCTTTTTATAGTGCCTAGCTTTACTGCATTTCCAACACTTCCTTATTCCTTTTCCTGGGGATTAAGATCTACCCTTAGATTTAGATCTCCCCCTGTATCCTTTATTTTTGTTTCTCTCTTGGGGGAAACCTCTCACAGACAAGGCATCCATGCTATGATTATCCATGGTTTTCTGCCTCATCTCTTCTGATAGTAGGGATGATACAATTTCATCAAATTTTAAGGTCGCCTGGCTAGAACTACCTATTGAAACAATTAGGTTTTCCCAAGAATCCAGCAAAGAACACAATAATGTAATACATTTATCTTCTTCAGCCATTTTAATACCAACATATCTTATCTGACTTACCAGAGTATTGTAGGCATTCAAATGCTCTGTTACAGTGTCATTCTCATCCATTCTGAGGTGAAACAACTTGTTCACAAGGGATTTTGATTGATAGAAACTCCATAGTTTTTCCCATAGATTTACTGCACTATATTCACCAGATACATTCAACAACACAGAGTCTGATAAGCACAATCGTATTGTACTCCTCTCCCTTCTTTCTAATTTATCCCAATATTCTTGTGACGTTGCAGTGGGTTTCGTACTCGAATCCACAGCAATCAACTATTCCCGATCTACCAGAAGATCCTCCATTTTGAGCTTCCATAGCTCAAAATTCTGGCCGTTAAATTTCTCGATCTCTATTCTTGAAGTGCTCGCCATTCTCTTTCAATGCACAAATCAAAACTGTAAAGCTCCCACTGAACCCAGGTTTATCAAAGACCCAAGATCTATCAACCACGTTGAACCCTTAGCAACAAAGGCATCCCCCTGATGCCAAAATCGAGCTTTGATACCACATGTAAGTTTTAAACTTGTGCAGAGAAGCAAAGCATATAGATTATTTTAAGAAAAATAGATATCACAACACATTAGTCACACATAAACACAGATATTTACCCTGGAAACCCAACCGGGAAAACTAGAAAACCTTGGAGCCACACCTCCCATTTTCTCTTCATTACATTATGAAATCCTCACAATACAAAATATAGGTATTCCACAACATCCAAATACCCTAATCCATTAACCCGGATGAGAAAAAGACTCCAATCCCTTAACCGAGATTAAGTTACATATTTTTAGACAAATTCTAAAAATAGCCACAAACAGCTGTAAATAGCCATAAAATCTATAAATAGCCAAAAAAAATTGCTCACAACGCTCGCATCAGAAACGGCCTAATGACCATTTTCGTCGAAGGTTCCTTTGGGGTTGTTGAGCTGTAGTGCTAACATGCGCACCTCCCCTCCATGCGCACATGCAAATAATATAACATATGCCCAACAACGAGGGGAGGAGCAAGTTTTCGACAAGAGAAGAGGCAGAGGACAGGGGAAGGTCCTGATGTGATCGAAACGCAAGACCGCAAAGGAATACCACACGGGACAAAGTGAACCTACAGTGACGACAAGGACGACCAGACCCAGAATACACCCAGGGTAGAGGTAAGATCAAACCCCAGTAGCAGTGTACCCACACCTCCGTGCACTATGTCTCAATTAGGAAGAAATGAAATCTCAACACCAACGTGTCCAACGTGCCAACATCACTCTAATAGTATTAGTAGATCAACATCTGTAGGAAGAAGGCCAAGAATGGTGGGCGATGAAGCAAAGTTACATTTGTTCCATGGGAATGGGACTGAGGATCCAGAACAATACTGGTTCCTATGTGAGGCAATATAGACTATCAGACAAATTGTCGATGATGATGTCAAGAAGGGCCAATTGATGACAACCCTTCGGGGTCTGTAGAAGGAGCAAGTCGATAAAGTTGACTTGAACAAGCACCGACTTAGTAAATCAGCCGACTTAGTCGATCAGCAGACTAAGTCGATGGACCGACTTAGTCGACCGGCCGACTGAACTAAGAGATTAGGTCAGCCACCTAAAGGTCGCATCGGTTCACCGAACCAACATGTAGTTATTTTGTAACCGTTCTGTAATCATATATATTAGGCTGTTGAGCCAGATGAGAATTCAATTCATTTCTCTACATTGTATGGACTCATATTGTTAATATAATCTATTTATTTCTATCTGTTCTTATCTCTTGTCTCTGTTTTATATTTATGTATGTTTTAGAGTGTATTATTGGTAACCTTATGTGATCTGTGAGATTACAACATTGGTTCCGTTGTCGGTAGTACATGACTGGAATATATGCTAACATATGATACCAGAGCAGGAGATTAAGGACTGGTCGGGATGTAAAATTACAAACTATTTGCAGAATTACGCACGAAGAAATAGATTAACAGTCGTAGAAGCAAAAGAAAATTTTTTCACAGAGACGCATGAAAAGTTTGTCGAATCAGTGCCCCAACTCTTGAAGAAACTTCTGGATGAGAAAGCCGGATGCAACTAAAGAACAATAGTTGCTGGAAAAACTGATCCGAGGAGGTAGAACAAATTTGTCAGAGTGGTTTGAGAAAATCGCTGACGAATTCTGTGAGGAGCAAGCAGTCGAAGATAGAACTTCAGTGGAAACCATCAAGGAGAAATTTTACACAGATTTCACCGAACAATTTTTGTGTTCCCTATCGACCTTGCTGTTCAAATTCTTGATCGAGAAAGGAGCAGGACACATTGTTGGATCTCGTCCACCACCGTACGAACAGCCATCAAACACTAACTGGGCAAAGAAGCAGAGGAAGTGGGAGAAATTCATTGCAGAAAGGGAGTGGGAATACTTCCTAAGAAAATAAATTGAACTATCCGAGCTTTCTAAAAAGCGTCGGGTAGGCTATGGGGCGAAAGCTGGTCATATGTCGAAGATAGAGTATAGTGGATCCTAGTCGACTCAAACCAGATAGCAGTCACCAGTAATGAGAAGTCGACTAAAAGGGACCTCAAGAGAATAGTGTCATACGAAATTATGTCGGACATTCAAAAAATAGAAAGGGAAGAGAGACACCAAAGAAGGGAAGCAAGATGAGAAAGGGCCTTAGAGCTGCACAGAGGAAAAAACCCTAGGGAGAACGACCAAGAAGAGAATCCGCCAGAGTCAGGTCATGACCAACATGAAGAGGGCATGGAACAAGAAGCATGCCCTAAGGAGGAAGAATTGTGGATAGAGCAGCCAGAAGCTCTCCAATTAAGAGCTCCCAATGAAGGAGCAACACTTTCCCCATTGAATCCGCGTACTTGAATACAAACTATTGTCGAAGAAGACCTCTGACTACGAGCTGGTGACTTCAGTATATGGAGCCGACTAGGTGATGAAATGTACCCTAGACGACACCTTATTATACATCGACCAGTGTAAGGGAACTAGGTGACGTTTCAAGTGGAAGCCTCCCTCCGAAGTATCTAATTTCTCTTACGGACACATGAAGGAGATCCCCTCCCACCACATACGGCTTTAGAAGAAATTGAACAATTAGAACTATGAACAAATAGTTGCAGTGGACCATCTACAGCAGAATTCGACATCAAACGACTGCACGTCGATGAAGAATCGACAACCGATGGGAACGCAAGTTTCGTCAACCAAAATTCCGCAGGAACGAATACATCAATAAACCCACCACCCTCATCACCACCCCCACCTCCGCCGCCGCCAACCTCTGAGAGCAGTGATAGTGATTCAGACATGGGTCACAGATCAGCTCACATTCCTCTTTATGAAGGAGATGAGGACCCCAGACGACATTGGTTTTTCTGTGAGTCGACCTGGGAAGCCAACCAGGTTACAGATGAAGATCGACAAATGGCATAGTTCATAGGGGCCTTACGAAAAAGGGCATTGACGTGGTACATGACCTTTTCGAAAAGACAACCCAGAGCGACAAAAGCCAAGATTAAGGTGCAATTTTTGTCATTTTTCAAAACCCCAGATGCTAAGCACCTAGCCGCGAAGAAGCTTAAAACCACATCACAAAAGCTAGGGGAATCTGTCCGCAACTATGATAAGCATTGGAAAGACTTACTGAGCCAATTGGATTATGTTATAGACAAACAGTTACTAATCCAGTGGTTTCTTGCAGGACTATTGCAAAAATTACACCGACACATCAGTCTGGAGACATTCAAAATGTACGAGGATGCACTAATGAAAGCTCTTCAGGTAGAGATGGATGAGGATATACATGCTTACCCCATGGACCATAGATTGGAAGAAAAGCTCAAGAATGTGGAACTAAGCCTCAAGAATCAGGTGATCTGGTGTACCAAATGCTCGACGGCCGGGCATTCGAAAGATAACTGTCGAAAAGAATATAGCCGACAAGACATTCGATTTGTACAGACCAAGTCCTTTTGCGACATTTTCCAGGAACACAAAGATCACTCTACAAAATACTGTCTGTTTAACATGAAGAATGGAAAGGATTCCTGGTGTGCCATCTACGAGACCAAAATTCATAACACGGCCTACTGCGAGTTAAACCTAAAGAACCGACAGAACTATCAAGCGGTCTACCAAATGAATGCAGTGGTGCAACATAACGAGCAAAACAATCTAGCAAATGATCAGAATGGACAAAGATATGACGGTCAACGATATGAGAACCGGTACGACAATTGACACCAAGGACATGGAGGAAGAGGTCGATTCCCTGGGAATCACGACACACGACCGCGTTGACCCATCCAGTGCTTCACATGCTACAAAGAAGGTCACTGGTATGCAGACTGTCCATACAAGGACAGGACTGATCTCAAATTCTGTACCCACTGCGGGGTATGGGATCACTCGCTAGAGGATTTCCCTACCATTTTAGAAAAAATTAATACCAAGAAAAATGTTAATGTCTTGTCTTGTGTGCAAAAGAATGATGTAATAACCACCAAAAATTTACATATTGTAACTCGACAAGGAACAAAAATAGGACTTGATAACCCCAGAATTAGTAAGATTAAAAACACAAATGTCTATCCTAACCCACTGAAGGAAAAAAAACATATAAATAAGCAACTCACGTATTTCAAGAAATTGCACGACAAGAAAACATGACTAACAGTCGACTCGACACAATAAATCAATTAATCCAACTCATTCAAACAGACAAATCAGTCTCTCAGTTCATTAAATTACGGCATGAAATCAAAGATACCAACGCTCAGAAACAAAAAAAAAAACATCTGCAGCTTGAACCAAAATGACAAAAGTGACGCCGACACCCTTGTTGACTTGGAAATCGAAGGTTACCACGTCCAACAAGTAGTGCTCGACTTCGGCTCACAAGTAAATATCATGACTCATGACACTTGGGAACATATGGGTAGACCTCGACTCTATGAGTTAGGCATATACCTGAAACTCGTCAACCAAGGCCTAATTGAACCCATTGGAGTCTGGAAAAATGTCAACACGACTATCAAGGGAATCTCGACCAAGGTTGATTTTGAAATTATTGACCCAAAAGAAGGATCCAGCTCCTTCCTAGCGCTAGTAGGTCGACCTTGGGGTAGGAATATGAAAGCATCCATATCCTTGGACAAGGAACGAATCAAATTAAAAGGAAATGGTCAAAAGATCATTGTACCCATTCACCCATCCCAAGGGGAACCTTGGACTGAACCTATTGATGAAGAAGTCGATGTTAGACAACTCTACCAAATACACAATGATGCAGACTACACAGAACCAAACATCTAGGGAGAACTTCACTTAGGTAACCAAGACTCAGTTGGTTATAACTCAAACACCAAATTGTATGACTAGGAGATCGAAAACTACAAAACACAAGCAAGAGGGTGTTGGACTATACAAAAAGTGCAGAAAAATCCCACCCAACAGTGCTTCATAGTATCCATTGTCCCAAAAATCTTTGAAAAGAAAATAAGGGAACGCCCTACCTTACAACCAACCAATTTAAATACTACACAACTACCAAGGTATAAGGAGAGGGAATCACCAGTCATGCATGTCGAGCAAGTATCTAAAAACATTGGTGAACATGCCCAACTTCAAAGCCTAGTTGAAACCTTTACAGGTCAAGCAGCTAGATGGTGGGATACCCATCAGACAAGATTACAGACCTGGACAACTGCTTCAACTTACTTTGTCGAGAGGTTTGGAGGAAAGAAGTTAACCCAGCAAGATCAGATACCTGTATTTACTCAAGGAAAAAACCCCGAAGAACATATCAAAACTCGTGAAAAGGAGTGGAGATGACTGGGATACAAGGATGAGCGAGCCTGGCCACACTTGTTCCCCTCAACCCTAGCCAAATTACCAAACAAATGGTATAAGATGGAAGAAGCTAGAGGTGAAACCTTCTTATGGCACGAACTCAGAGAAATTTTTATTAAAGACTTCAACTTCATACCTCAAAATGAAAATCTAGTTGAGACAGCAAAGCAAATTAGACAATTTATCCGACCGACCAAAAACCAACCCTTACGAAACCATCAACAGATAAAGGACTGTAACAATATAAAAACACGGTCAAGGCCACAGTCGACCCATTTACAATTATAAAATGAAAACACATAAGGAAAGAGATTCAGATGGAAATCCAACCACGTCAAAACAACAAAACCTACCCGCTCGATCCTGAAAATCGCAACAACTGACAAACAAGATACTGACAGAATGACTGTAGCTGACTTCCTTGCCACATTCTCAGAGTTCAAAGAAGGAAGTCGACCGATCAATGAAGACAAATCACTAGAGTGGCTAGATGCCAAAGTAAAAACTAAAGAAGTCGACATCTCAAACGATGATCGACCAAAACTAGCAAAAATTGGTGACTACTAGAATGAACAACAGACCACAGAGATAGTGAACTTACTAAAAGAGTTCCAAGATGTCTTTGCCAAGGATTATAAAGAACTAAAAGGCTTAGTCCACGACATGGGAGAAATGAAAATTGATACTAAACCTAAAGTTCGACCTGTCAAGAAAAGACCTTATAAACTAGTTCACAAATACAAGGAAATAGTCAAAAAGGAAACTGATAACATGTTAGCAGCAGGAATCATCTACCCTATCGACCAATCAGAATGGGCAAGTACAATGACCATACAACCCAAGAAACATGACCCGACCAGGCTAAGAATTTGTGTCGACTTTAGGGAACTCAACAAAGCAACATTAACAGACCCCTTCCCAACCCCTTATGCCGATGAAATCCTGAATGAAGTTGTAGGACATGAATGCTACTCATTTACAGATGGATTCTTAGGCTATAACCAAGTACCAATAGCTAAAGAAGATCAAAAGAATACAACATTTGTATGTGAATTTGGTTCCTTTGCTTACAAAGTTATGCCTTTTGGATTAAAGAATGCACCTGTAGTGTTTTCTTGAATTTTTGTCAAAACATTTCAAGAATACATATATAAGACCATGGTAGTATACTTCGATGACTGGACAATATAATCCACCTTAAAATATCATTCCAAATGGCTCAGACTTATGCTGGAGAGATGTAGAAATATTCGACTCTCCCTAAACATCAAGAAATGTATATTTGTGACCCCCATAGGGATACTATTACGACACATTATCTGTAAGGAAGGCATCAAAGTCGACTTTGCAAAGATTAAAATTATCCTCAACCTAAAACCACCAGTAAACCCCAAACAATTCAGGGTGTTACTTGACCATACAGGCTATTATAGAAAATTCATAAGATACTATTCAGATATGACCTATCCTATTGAAGAACTATTAAGGGAAGATCAAGAGTTTAAGTGGACAGAGGAATGCCACATCTCATTTGAAAAACTGAAAAGAAAATTAGTCGAACCCCCATCTTAAAGTTTCCAATCTGGTCGATCAAGTTCCATGTCCATATTGATGCATCAGGAATAGCAATAGGAGCAATCCTAACTCAACCAGGAGATGATGGAATGGATTATCCCATAGTTTACAGCAGCAAAAAATTAAACAAAGCTGAAAGAAACTATTCAACCACAGAACGAGAAGCCCTCAGTATGGTCTTTGCCCTCCAAAAGTACTAATATTATCTCTTAGCTAACCCATTTATATTCTATACCGACCATCAGGCCCTGAAGTATCTTGTCAATAAACCACTCCATCATGGAAGAATTTGTTGATGGCTACTTCTCTTCCAAGAATTTGAGTTCGAAGTTGTTGTCCGACCAGGCAAGTTAAATGTCAGGCCCGACCATCTATCCCAAATATACACAGGAGAGGAACTGAACGGATTCAACGACGACTTACTTGATGCACATTTATTTCGCATAGAAGCAGTGCTAGCAGAACTAGAAGAAATAGCTCAGTTCTTAGAAAATGGACAGGCACCAGAAGGTATGAATACCAAGAAAAAACAAATCTTAGCTATGAAGGTTGCTCCATACAGTTTCATTAACCTATTTTTATACAAAATGGGATTAGACAACATCCTCAGAAGGTGTGTACTCGAACATGAATGAGACCAAATCATGCATGAAGCACACTATGGACCTACAGGAGGACATTTCCAAGTAGACACAACTGCAAAGAAAATACAACAATCAGGATTATGGTGGCCGACACTCCATAGATATTGCAAAACTTTTGTTAGTTGATGTGATAGATGTCAATGACTTGGTCAACCCCTGCCTAGTACAAAAATTCCTTGATATCAGTAAACCCCAGTCTTACCTTCGAAATCTGGGCCATAGACTTCATAGGACCATTTCCTATCCCAGCAAAAAGATCAGGTGCAAGGTATATTATTACTGCAGTGGAATACGTTACTAAGTGGGCAGAAGTTGAACCTGTCGATACATGTTCTAGTGAGATAGACACTAAATTCATCTATGAAAATATCATCACTATATTTGGATTCCCACTAACCTTAATTAGTTACCAGGGGAGACACTTTATTAACAAAACCATCAAAACCCTAACCGACCAGTTCCAAATCAACCACCGACGGAGTACAGCATATCATCCTCAGTCGAATGGAGCGATTGAAGCATTCAATAAAACATTAACAAAAGGGTTAACTAAAATATGTAATGCTGACAAGGATGACTGGGATGAGAAAATACCTACAGTCTTATGGACATACAGAACAGCCTCTAAATGATCAACCGACCAAACCTCGTTTCGACTAGTATATGGATAAGAAGCAGTAGTCCCACTACACTTCTGCCAACAAACACCTATTATTGCACAACTACTACATGTCGATGTTGAACAAGGAAGGAAGGACCGACTATTTCAACTCAGCAAGCTAGAAGAACATTGACTCATGGCTATGCAACACCAAGAAATATAGAAGCAACAATAGAAAGCATGGCATGACCGTAACATCAAGAACAAAAACCTGTTGGTAGGCGACCTTGCCTTACTTTATAATATTTGGGTCAAAGGAAAACCTAAGAAGCTCCACACAGAATGGATGGGACCTTACGTTGTTGAAGAGATACATCCCAACGGATCAGTCCGACTAAGGACGTTACAGGGCCTAGTATTTGGCAAGCTCATTAATGGAGCCCGACTAAAGCATTACACAAACTAACATCTATCAGTTCAAAAAAAAAATCATATAACGACCATAACCGGCAACCAAAATCCATAAAAAATTCCAAAAACAAAATAATACCCCACAGACACGAAAACCATGATGGGACATTACTATCTCGACAACCACCATCATGACCATCGACCATTTTCATCGACCACTCCTATCAACCATTTTCATCACCAACACCGGCTAACCACCTCGACAGTCCCATCGCTCATTCATGACGTCGAGTGCTGAAAGAAAATCACCATTAGTTCACACTCACGTATTCCAACTGGAACATCACATCCTCCATTAATACATCCATTACCGCGAACAAACCCATCGCCCATAAGTACTGGACCATCAAAGGTTCATTCACCACAAACTTTACACACAGAGCATCATAACACCCAGTCGACCAAAAGCCAAGAACCCTGTAGTGACATCGACCAACCTAACACAATGGATCCTAAACAAACCAGAGCCTCGACTAAGGCCAAGGAGATACAGGCTACGGATACACCTTTAGTCTGCAGACTGAAAAACATAAAAAATTCCAAAGTACAAGAAGGGCCATGGAAAAAGCTATGGATTGAAATACAAGAATTGGGCTTTGTCGAAAAAAAGATGACTCAAGCAGTAGAAAAAGTCAGACGCAGCACCCTCTTTGGATATGCCAATGCCCCGTTGATGGCCAGCTTTGGTGGCATAAAGGAAGCTATTGTGAAGCTCATTAACAGTCGATATCACAACAGCTGATTCTACTTTGATGAGCCGATCGACATATCTAGAGATATCATCTCCAAGTTAACCAGTCTCTCTAATAAAGGAGACCCTGTACCAGTTGAAATTAAAGAAGGACTGGTCGAAGAACTTACGGGATCACCTTCTGGGAAAAACTCAAAAGGGTTGATGATCAGTCAAATCACAACTCAAATGCCATAGATTGTGTCCAAAATCATTGCCATCACACTTACATTAGCAGGTCGAGGAAACAACCTCAAGTTAGACATGTTGAAAGCTGTCAACACTATTGCCACCGACAGACGACTATACAGATGGGGAGATTACGTCACCAACCTGATAAAAACCGTATGTGAGCGATGCTAGGAAATGGGGGGAATCATCAAGTTCCCCTCCCTCATCTTATGGATTTTTATGTACCACATCTGCCCAGAAGGGAGCCCCGTCTTTCGGGAACCGTCCAGATTGGACATGTGGAGGTTTAAACCCTTCTCCCAGAAAGGAACCCTGCACGAACTGGAGCGTGGAAAAGTATTACTGGAGAACTGGTTCCAACAACTGAAAGTTCACACGACTAGATGGAGTGTGCCTCAAAACGTCTGATGAAATCTACCTACAAACTCCCACATCTAGCTAGAGCTCAACCATACCTCGATGTGGTACATGTAGGGCGAGGCCTCCAATTCCAAAGCCCTCGACTACTATCCGTCTGTCGACCAGATATTCCGAGAATTGTCTCGACAAGCTAAGACAAAGATACCAGTACTAGCAGCAGCCAAACAGATCGAATTATCAATCAAAGAGCCACTCACTGACCAAGAAAAGGAGGAATACTATGAGCTCAACCTCTACATTAGCACAATCGTGTCGGAGGACACATCGGTCCAACACACTGGTCGACTACAGATAACTATCAAACCTCCAACCGTAAAGAAAGTAGACCCACAGCCTACAAAACCAAAGCCACAACCACAGCAGCAAACAACTCCTCCGGCTCCAACAAGTGTCGTCCTGACTCAGACATCGACGGGTGAAGTCGAACCAAACAACCCTGAGTATGCTGTTACAAAAGGCATCATTTAGAAACTCGCCAACGAAATAGCAGCAGCTAGGAAGAAAATTAAAGGACAAGAACAACAACAAGGTAAAGGTAAGCGCAAACTTATCATTGCTGAATCATCAGACGATGAAGAGGAACTGGCAGCTATGGCCCTTGACATTATAGAGGATGCCGCCGCAAATAAAGTACCATTCGAAACCCAGTTCCAACACTTCGTCAAAGCAGGAGCACAAGCAGGTCGACCAAAGAAAGCAAAAACTGTGATGACGCCTGAAAATGTCGTCAATCTTGTGTCGACACCTCCACCCCCATCACCAACACAAATAATTGAGGAACAAGCACTGTGTCACGTCCCCGTCCCTCACCCGGCGAAGAGGACGCGACCAACACAACCAGGAAAAATGCCCAATGAACAAAACAGAAATAAAATGAAATCAATGCTGGAATTAAGCATACACAGATGCATTTATCTTCATTCATACAGCAGAAGCAAACATACATTCCAGCAATTACATGTTCATCGTAATTCCATACACAATTGATATAATTACAGAGATAGACTAGCAGCACTTATCTGTTAATGAAGAATTCACCCGCAACCAGCTACGTCGCTGCAACGTTCCACCCAACCATAGGCCAGCTTGCTCATCAGTCTCTCAGCAACGCTGCCACCCTCGAGCTGGGCATGATTCCTCCGGGATAAGGGTTAATTGCAGGCTTATACATAGCCAAGGGGACACAAAACAATGAACTAACACTGCTGGGTTTCACAGGATTTCAATAGACAAGCCAAGCCAGCACAGTCCAAGGTTCAACCACTGCATACCAGCAGCCAAACGATCCCTTCACAGCTCTGTGAAGAAGTCATAAACAACAGGGGACAGCCCCAAACCATGGAGGAGCACAGCTCAAGTCCAATGGACAACCCAGAGTTGGTTTTGGCCCTAACGTGGCCAAAACAACTCAGCCACAACATCCCAGACCAGGGAAACAACAACAATAGCCCAATTTCAAAGTGAAACAATGGCAACTATGCACAGTCCCAAAACACAGAATCTCAGCCCACGAATTGGAAACCCACAGTGGCTCAAAACGAAATTGAACACCACAGCCAACAAAACACAGGGGAAACAGCAGCCCCAAAACATGACAGTGAGAACGGCTCTCACAACATGGGAAAACGACCCAAACACCCTATGCGTGAGGAAGAACTTACACCCAACAGCAAAATGCACGGGAAATACATACCCGATTTCTCTGTGTGAGGATGAACAGACCACAGTAGGAAAATGGCTCACTACAAAATGGGCACTACGGCCAACCAGAAACGTGGAGAAGACAAAAACGGGAACCAATCCCTCTCCGTGAGAATGCACAGCAATGGAGAGGACGCGAATTTGCAGTCAGCGGGTGCTCAGCCACTCGTGGAGAGGAACAAAATGCCCACGTGAGACCAAATTCGTC
>LPNX010473435.1:72303-102312 GCA_001517045.1 Pseudotsuga menziesii
CATACATAGCCAAATCGATGGTGGGGCTTTTTCCTTGAGCTCCTCACCATGATTAATTACAATATATACATCATGCAAACGGGGTCAAACCTGGGGATGTGACACACTGGCACAACAGTGAGTCAGTCCCCTCGACTTATACAAAAGTGTGATGCTGGAGTCGATAAAAGCAAATTTCGACAGAGATAGTGACTTGCAAGCTTTCTTTGAAAAACTGCCTGCGATTTTCACGTCGGCCCAGAAAATCTCCACAGAAGTACCTATCTTCACATCCAGAGAACAACAACCAGAACAGGGACCCCAACCCCCAATCATTCCAACAGCCTCATCAATTTTCAAAAGAAATCCCAACAAGGAATCCCAAGTAACTGCATGTTGGTCCTCCACTATTACACCGACCAACCCCATAACCCAAGCCAACCTCCCTGCAGAAGAAGAGACTGAGGAAGACATAACTCGACAAATCAACCAAATGTTCTCCGACGTCGACTCGCCCCCTCAACCCGAAAAACCACCATATCCACCACCACCACCACCCCCCGACTTAGAAAAAGACCCATCACACCCAACTACATCCACACAACCAGAGGTGGTCATACCACCTCCCCAGCCAGAGAAACCATCAAATTCTATCCCACAAACCAAACGCCCCAACTCAACGGTTGCAGCAACACAAGAAGCAGACAAAGAAAAGAGGTGGACAGAGAAATAGAAAAAGGAGCATCATGGAAAGACTTCCAGACTTCGGATTAGCTTGAAGGATGCAAGCTCCTTGACTGACACAGAGGTGGGCCAAATCCTCAAAACCCTAGACAAAGAAGCAAAGACTAGGACAGAGCAAAAAAATAAAGAACTCACAGACAAAAATACAGAACAGGTCGAGTTTCTCGACAATTGCAGGACTTTAGCTTAGTCCGTCACACCAGGCCCCATAGAAATCGACATCGATAGACCGCTTGAAAGAGCGTACCAGCCATTCGAGAGCATGGTTTTGACCATCCAAGCGCACATTCAGGAAACCAAGGAGGAACAGAACGAGGAAACTGCCAGACTCCTACTAGTACAGCAAACTGCATTTTCGAAAGCGTACAAAGTATTGCAGGACCATATGGAGGAGTCTGTCATAACCGAAGAAGTCCTGAGAGACTGGCCTACTCACTATGGTCAAGTTTATCAGTAGACCTGACAGACTCGGCAAGGGATTCAGGCATTGGAGAGCAGAAAGACCACGGAGGCAGCACTTAGACCGACAATAGAAGAACAGATAGTGCTGGAAACCACCAAAATGCAGAAATTGGAACGGGAAGCACATCAGTGGGTGCAACAAGCTCTCCCCAACTTAGAAAAAGTCGACATCATCTACCTGCAGATGAAATGAATTATCCAGACTACAAAGGAGTAGGACCAGTTCATGCGCCCCAACATGGAGAGAATAGCTAAAGTCTCCATCTCGAAAAAAATGTCGATCTTGTCAGGCTTAACCACACTGACCATCGATATCCAGAAAGCTTTGCAGAGTTGGACAAATTTCCAACATCACCTCGCCATCACATCCCCTACCATTGTTGAAGTCTGCATACAGAAACGACCAATCATCAGACTTCACAGCCCACCGCAGTATATTTTTGTCGAAAGACAAAGCAAGAATTTTTGTGTACCTCCCTGTTTCTTCGGGATGAAGAAACATTTTGTTCATGGGGGAGATGTAGAAAGAGCAAGTTGATAAAGTCGACTTAAACAAGGACTAACTTAGTCGATCAGCCGACTAAGTCGGTCGACCGACTAAACTAAGAGATTAGGTCGGCCACCTAAAGGCCACGTCGGTTCACCAAACCAACAGGTAGTTATTTTGTAACCATTCTGTAATCATATATATTAGGCTGTTGAGCCATATGAGAATTCAATTCAGTTCTCTGCATTGTATGGACTCATATTGTTAATATAATCTGTTTATTTCTATCTGTTCTTGTCTCTTGTATCTATTTTATATTTATGTATGTTTTAGAGTGTATTATTGGTAACCTTATGTGATCTATGAGATTACAACAGGGTCGCACATTGGATTGGTACATGAAAGTTGTACAAGTTCCTACTAGGATTCTGGCGAAGACACTAGAAGAAGTCAAGAGAGGACTTATTGAAGAATTCAGAAAACCAAAGTCTGAAGCAATGTACATTACAAAAATGAAGGAGATCAAGCAGTATCCCAATGAGACTGTTTAGGATTTTGATTTCAAGACACTAATGGAAAGATTCAGTTTTGAGATGAGCGACATTCATCATAAGGAATGGTTCATTGCATATTTTCTAACTCATATCAAACTACCACCGATGCAACAAAATATTGTGACACAGAGCGAGGCTCTAGAGATAGCCATGAAGTTGGAAGCTTCACCCATTGGAGAAAATGTAGTCGGCATGAACTAGATTCAGGTGCAGTTGGTGAACTTAACGCTCCAGTTGCAAGATATTAAGAAGGGAAAAGAACGATGTGAGGATCTCTGGTGCACTCGATGTCACACACACAGACATACCAAGGATACTTGCCTAGATTTCTAAAACTACCTATTCTCAGGGGCACCAAACCCTTTAACAGTGTGGTAGTGTACCGTGGTGCCACATTTGTCAAGTATATGGGCATCGACATGAGAAATGTGGCTACATCCAGAAGATGGTAACGAAACCAACAAACCTATGCTGCACATTATGTCGATCTGTTGGCCACGACAATAAATATTGTTGCGCATATGACCTAATCTAGTAGAGAACATATGACTCATATTATGTGAAGGGATAATACCATCGGGTAGTACAACAGCTACAGCCACCACCTCAACCTTAGTTTGTACTGCAGCAGCAACCAAAGATGCAGTTTGTACCATGACAACCACAACAACAGTTTGTGCAACATCCACAGTATAATCAGATGCAAATGGCTCCACAACAGCCAGAGTATGTTCAGTCAATGCGTTATGTCTAGCAACAGCCGAATCCCCCACAGCAACAATTTTCTCAAACGCGGTACTAGTAATAAGGAGGATTCCAAGGAGGACGAGGAGGAGGCTTTAGTCGAGGAGGCGGAAGAGGTCGTGGACCTCTCCAATGTTACAATTGCAGTTTACTACGGAATTATCAGAGAGGTTTTTTACAATTGTATTGTATGTGTATGTATTGTACTGCAATTGATCAAACTGATGAGAATTGTCCACAATTGATCGCAAGGTGGTAGGATGGAAATGTTCTGCAGTTGCAAATTCAGAACCAGTTCCAAAACTAGAATCAAGTGCAGAACCAGAACCAGTTGCAGAATCAGAACCAAATTCTAGTTCATAACCAAATTTCCATTCAAAACCAGAATACAAGTCATAACATGAGTCAACCGGTGAATCCACTACCGAACCAGAATCAAAGACCGACGGTTGCGACAATCTTGGCAGAGCCCAGAACACAGGATTTTGATGTCGCTGTCGTCACTCACGGAGGTGTGACAACTGGAGAAGACAGTGTGATCCTACAAGTTCGGTTAGCTAGAAAGAAGAAAGTATAGTTTGAAATCAACGTGGAGGAAGATACATTTTTTGAAGCATGCGATGCAGTCAAAAGGAATCCTGGTAAGTTACATGTTTACAAAATGCCCACTACTTTTGATTCCACCTTGGAGGCAGGACCATCATGACAACATGGTACCTTGCAGAACTTCTTTGAGAGTTACTTGTCGATGGCAAGAGATCCTAATGCTGTTGCTGAGATTGAGACTCTATTGCATCGACCGGCTAAGGGATAGAAGGATTATGCGGTGATTTTTTTGCATAAGAAAAAGATGGGGAAAGAAATGCGCATGAACATTCAGATTGGGGACTATGAGGTAGATTCATTCATCATGAATCTAGGCTCAAATGTTAATATTCTAACGAGACATACATGGAAAAATATGGGGAGTCCAACACTGAGTTGGTCTCCTGTGTAGCTGCAACTGACCAACCAGGCCATGGTAACGTCGATCGGGTGAGTTCTGCACCTTGCTATGGAAGTCGAAGGAATGAGGACCTATGCCGATATTAATGTAATTGAATTTGTTGATGGTGGAGGCTCCTATCCCGCATTGTTGTGGATTGGGTGGGCCAATGATAGTATGAGAGTGATCAATTTTAAGAAGCATGTAATGACCTTTGAGAACCAATACATTAGATTCATTGCTTCGATAGATCCAAATGAAGGGAGAAGGTACATTGAGCCGGTGAAAGATGAAGTTGTTAGAGGATGGGATCATGCATATAACATTTCAGAATATTATGTACACCTTACTGTTGATGGGAACTTGGTTGGCCCAGCACTAGCTTTGTGTCTTCTGACACTGATGATGCTTTAGAGAACTGGTAGAACTGCTTACATGAAGTGTCACTATGAAAGTGCTGCTTGATTATGCAGTCACTGTGTCGCGTCACAATTGATACCATTGAGTTTCCAATTTATGAAGGACTTCCTGAGTGATCTAAGTTTCTTTTCTAATTCGAAGCTAAGGTATCAGAACCACAGTGGTTTTTGGCATTGGAGGAAGCAGTGAAGGCTACTCCAACATGCTGGTGGGTGACCCGTAAGAATTCAATCACTGGATGGTCGTAGTGTCGAAGACTAATGATAGTTCGCATTGGAGATGCAGAAGTGTACCATGCTGGAAGGTACACCGAGCGAAATAGTCTTGTTGATCATCTGATTGAGTGGCATACTTTATGGGCATGATGACCAAAGGATGAGTGGGTCCATACCTTTGTCCACACACTGGATGAAATGCCACTATCTTGGTATATATTAGTTGAGTTGCGTAGAGAGATCACTACCTGGGAGGAGTTAATGGTTTGCTTCACTCGCACCTTCAGTTTCATGGATTCCAAACCAAATGTTCATAATGCGATGTAGCTTATTTGCGATGTTGTTCTAAAGGTAGTGTCGGTCGCATATTCAGTGGATTTGCATGAACATTGTCAAATGCAGTTGATGATGGAATGCTATAATGTGTCAGGAGGGTCGAATGATGATCTACAGAATATCAATATTTCAAAAACAGAAGGGATTCAGCACGTCGCAGCACCAGATGTACCGACGAATCCAATGAATCGGCCATTGAAGATAAGAAAGGTCAACATTAGGACATGAGAGAACCCAAAGTTTGCAAGTGTCGAGGACTATTGGGATGAAGAAACGATGGCAAAAATCACAGACTTGTTGCATGAATTCCAAGATCTGTTTCCTACGAAGTTTTCTAAGATGAAGGGGATACTAGGATATTTAGGAGAGATGAAGATCTCATTGAAGCCAGATGTGAAACCAATAAGGCATAGGCTATATCGCCTGAACACACGATATAAGGAGAGAGTCAAATCTGAACTTGATAGGATGTTGGAATAATTGAGTCGGTTTAAGAATCAGAATGGATTAGTCCTATGGTGGTCCAAGATAAGAAAATGGGTGAGGTTCGGATATGCATTGACCTAAGAAAATTGAATGATGCATGTATGCATGATCCATTTCTGGCACCATTCACTGATGAATTTCCAAAATGAGTAGGTGGTCAGGAGATGATTCATTCACAGATGGGTTTTTAGCCTATCACTAGTTCAGGATCGCAAAAGAGAATCACCACAAAACAACATTTGTCACTAAATGGGGTTGTTTTCAGTACACGATAATGCCTTTTGGGTTGAAGAATGCGCCTGCGTTATTTTCCCATGTTTTTGTCACTGCATTCAAAGATTTTATTCAGAAGTTCTTACAAGTTTATATGGATGACTAGACAGTCTACGAATTGATTAAAGACCATCTGGAAAACATGTGACTGATGCTAGAAATATGTTGACAACATCAGATCACACTGAACTCCAAAAAGTGTATTTTTTCATACCTTTTGGGATGCTATTGGGTCACATCATTTGTAAGCAAGTACTATTGGTTGACCCTGTGAAGATTGTGTTGATCTTGAGCTTGTCGCCGCCTACAAGTGTGAATATGCTTAGAGAAAAGTTGGGGCACATGGGGTATTAACGCAAGTTCATACGAGGGTATGTTGTGATTACAACACCAATGGAAAATTTTCTGAAGACGGACGTTGCATTTCTATGGAGTCAAGAGTTTCAAGGAAATTTTGACACGTTGAAGGCCAAGATGGCTTACACATCGATATTGGTTTTCCCTAATTGGAACAAGGAATTCCATGTCCATGTGGATGTATCATCTATTGTACTGGGAGTGGTTCTCATGCAACCAAGAGAAGGAGATCTAGATCACCCGATTGCTTTCGCTAGTTGAAAGCTGTCATCTGTAGAGAAAAACTATATGACCACAGAAAGGGAAGGTATAGCAATGGTATATGTGCTACAGAAGTTTAGGAATTACCTATTGGGAAATTATTTCAATATTTTTATAGACCATTCTACTTTGAAGTACCTAGTCAATAAGCCTGTGTTGGGGGAAAAGATATGTCCCTAGATATTTCTCTTCTAGGAGTTTGATTTTGAGATCATTGTGAAGAGGGGTCACTTGAATGTTGGCCCTAATCATTTATCCCGAATTGAGACAGGTGAGGAGCCCATAAACATTGATGACGGATTACCAGATGTGCAGTTGTTCACAATTGACATGGTTGATGATTATTATGATCAAATAATTTAGTTTTTGGTGATGGGAACCACACAGGGGGACCTTAATATAAGTCAAAAGAATCAGTTGGTGGTTAAGCCCTCAAGTTTCCAGTTAATCACAGGACAGCTATATAAACTAGGACCAGATGATATTTTGTGGCGATGTGTCCTACCGCATGCACAAGGGAATATTTTGGTAGAGGCCCATGTGGGAGTTACTGGTGGACACTATGGAGGTCGAGCTACTGTGAGGAAGGTTCTTCGCATATGGATTTGGTGGCCCACTCTTCATAATGATGCCACAGATTATGCACAGAGTTACAATTTCTGTCAACGAACTGGAAAATCATCACGGAGGGATGAAATGTTGTTGGTACCTCAGGTGACATTGCAACCATTTGATAAATGGGTCATGGAATTCATGGGACCAATCAACCTACCTAAGAAGTGAACTGATGCACGGTATATCATTACACTAACAAACTATTTTACACGATGGGTAGAGGCTGCATAGGTCATGGATTGCATCATTGCGACAGCAGCGAGGTTCTTATTTGACAACATTGTGACATGGTTTGTATGTCCAAGGATATTGATGAGAGACCAAGGGAGTCACTTCATCAATCTTACAATAAGTGTGCTAATGGAGGAGCTATAGATACAGCATAAGAAGATTACTTTGTATCATCCAAAAGAAAATGGAACAGTGGAGGCATTCAATAAAGTATTGGAGCATGCGCTTACAAAGATATGTAATGCAAACCATGATGACTGGGATTTGAATATTCCAGCAATCTTGTGGGAATATAGCACCACTTACAAGATATTGACGAGGAAGACACCATTCAAGTTTGTGTATGGGAAAGAGGAATTCATTCCTATAGAGTACATTATTTCGAGCTTGTGCATTGCAGTAGCAACATGCATGGATGATGGAGCAACACTAGAGGAACCATTATACCAGTTAGTTCATCTTGAGGAAGACTAATTTGTCGCAGTATTTCACTAGCACATCGATAAGGATCAACAAAAGGCTTGGCATGATCGCCATATATAAAGAACAAACAATTTCAACAAGGAGACTTGGTGCTGTTGTACGACAACAAGTTCCTGAAACATCCAGTTAAGTTACAGATGCATTGGCTAGGACCATATCTTGTTAATTCCATTACTTCAAGAGGTGCATTTCAAATGCATCATTTAGATGGTGCGATGCTCCCAAATCTAATGAATGGTAGTAGGTTGAATCCCTATAGAATGGTCCTAGAACTTTGTGATGCTTGAGGCACTGCGCAATGAAGAAAAAAAATATGTAGGTAGGATGGATGGATAGAAGGATGGGACACCAGGACAAAGTGGATGCACAAGTAGAGGAGTTAGTAGCGCAGTTAGAAAGGTCTGTCACAATGTCCATAGGGTCACAACTTAGTCAAATCATAAATAAATGAACATAGTTAAAAGCAATTAACCTGAGGCGCTTGTTGAAGTGATATGCATTAATGGCGGATCCAACAGTTGGATTGACAAGATCACCGGCGGATTCAGGGAGTTAATGAAGGATTTGTTCATAATGATTGGAATTTATTTGGTCATGATGGGTATGGATCGACTTGATTCTATAAGAAGGAGCTCGATGTGGTCAAAAGACACCATTGTGCAGAGTGTGAATTGGTGAGTTCAAATGCAGAGTATTATTGCAGAGTTATAGAGCAGAGTCGTAGTAGGATAAGTTTCTAAGTGAAGTGAGGTTGAGCAACTATTGAGCAATGCGGGGTATGCTGCGTGGGAAAGATACGGTCTATATTTTGAGTGAGCAGGATTCACCATTCACTGCTGTAACAATTGAAGAAGAGGTCACAAGTGTGTCGGTCGGATCATTGTCAGTGTCAAAGAAGAAACAGAAGGGACAGAATCCTAGCTCTTCGGCATCGCGGAAGAGGCAAACTAGAACATCTGCGAGGGCAGTGGAGGAAATTGTGCAGTTGGTTCTATCAAGCTTAGGATTTGTGGATTCAGTGGCTCATGTGGGAGTTTTTGTTAAGGACATCCCTCAGTATATGCCTCCCAGTCAACCTGGTGCAGAGCCCAGGAGGCTAACCAAAAACCAGAAATACCAAGTGAGGATGTTGGTGATACCACAGGGTATGGTATGCGCTACAGATATTGTATCATATCTAATGAGAATTAAGTAAGAGGACCATGACCTGCTAGCCTTGGAGGATATTATGAAGGATCCATATGAACCAATGGTAGCAGTTAGAGGCAGCCTCATAGAATGCATTCCATGAGATTGGGCGTGAGGGTTGGACAGAGAAAGATTGTTGGGTTTAATCAACATGCTACACTTTAGGCGGCTAAAATAAGCAAATGCGTGTGATAAAAATCTTTTGGCATGCTACCACGGAGGATTTTTGTGGTTGGATAAGCCGGTTGAATTCACTGTGGGGATGATTTCAGACATAACGGGGCTTCCCAAACATGGGCCAAACCCCTCATAGTACTTTCGAGGAAAGGATAATCATAAGAAACTTGTGGCGACATTAAAGAAGTGTTATGGGTTGGTGCACGAAGGCCAGGATTACCGCATTTATAGTATCAATGACCAGGTGGTGCACATTGGTGCATATACTTTGGCAAGAAAAGTGGTCAGGAAGAATCGTCGCATTCAATGTAAATCGAGGGTTTTCGTAGTTGTTGAATAGTGTACCCAAGGTGTATAAATGAATTGGTCTTTGTTTCTATTAAGCCATTTAACAAAGGACGCAGTAGCGGTGTGGGAGGTCCTGCGCTCATTTACTTACAGTTGGATTTTGATCTTGATAGCGCTAGTAGGGTGGATGGATCCAGATGATTACCAAGGCATGGAGGTAGAAGTAGTAAAATTATGCAAGGGTGCATGCTATCAAAACTTGTGGTGGGTAAGGGAGTAGGAGAGGCTAAAGGTCTGTACAATATAGTTATGGATTTACCGGGAAGTGCTACAGGAAGCAGCTATAAAATTTTTGTGACTCACTGAGGCCGTTGTGACGAAGTACCAAAGGATTGCACAATTTTCAATTGGCCCACACTCCATTCATGTGCAAGCACGGTGTGACCTAGAGAGACAGTGGTTTCCAACTCTGTATAAGATATTTGAGAGAGCCAGTCAGTTTAGAATAAGTTTCGATGGGACCACCAATGGATGCACCAGTTGATCTAGTAACTATGATTGATCTGAAGAGACTGCATGATTCAAATGCAAAGTCGATGAAGAAACCTATAGTATCAGATGTGGATCATGCATTCGAATAATTGAGGACAAAGAAGCCCCAGGAGTAAGGTGCAACCAGTAGCGTAGCATCAGCAATGGAGGTGGATTTGAATTGGATTGTCAAGGCCATTACAGATGCAACAGATACGACACCAAAGGAAATGAAGAAATCTACGTAGGAGGGATTCTCAGAGGTAAGAACAAAACTCGATTCATTATATGATGTTGTTTCAAAGAGAGCACGAGAAGGTGCGAGTATGCAGGACTTTGCATCAATCAGCACTGAGTCATAGGTTAGGAATGTTCAAATTCCACTGACTACGACTAACGATAGAAGAGAGGACTTGAATACCTCCCTGCAGCAGTTGTAGGACATATCATTGGATATCAAATTTCTGTCCACACAAGCATTGGTACACATGCAATGAGTTTCCAACCAAGAGTTGGTAGACAGACATAAAGAAATCAGCGATCGGTTCTTGCGGTCATAGGAGAAAGAGGAGAAAGCACAAAAAGAGGTCAAGGAATTGCAACATGAAAAGGAGAAATTGATGGAAGAGAGAGCACAGGAAATCCAAGTGTTGAAGCAAGCACAAGAGGAATTGAAGGAAAAGAGTGCTGAGGATATTACAGAGCTGAAAAGGGAACATGATCACCTTGTCATTGAGAAGGCACATCTCTGGGATAGCCGAGTAAAATTGGAAGAGGCAGTTGCAAATTCTTGTCAGTATGTACTAGAGAGTACCGCAGAGCTAGATATGGTGGACAAAGCACAACGGCCTGGGGCTGTCATTTCCTAGTTACAACGGGACAATAGCATTTTGGAGGCCTTGGTGGACCCATCCATGCCACCAAAGAAAATAGAAAAGCGGAAGAGTGCTATAAAATATTTGGCAACATAGCTCGATGAGATGCAGCAAGAGGCAAATAAAGTGATGGATGCCACTACACATTTTTGGGGAAGCATATTGCAGGATGAGCAGTTGGCGCAACTGACCACACCATTGTAGAAAGCAGAAGGGAAGCTGGAGACATTGAAGACTGTTAACAATAAAATTAACACCCTCGAAGATGATGGTCTAAAAACATATCTTCTTTTCACCCACAACATGAAGCAAAGAATTTGAAACAAATTGACAGCTCTGATCTCTCATTGGACCACTGCTTTCGCAAAGGAATAAGTATGTGAAGACAAAGGTTTCTCTAAAGAATTCAATACCAATACTACTTAAGGATCAAAACCTAGTCACCACAACTCCTGGAGTGGAAAGAATACATGGCATATGTATTAATATTCCTCAAAACCTGTAAATTCATGTAAAATTCCCAAAAACTAAGGAAAGTGGGTTTTATTAAGGAAAGAATAAAAAATATTCAAAAAGATTAAACCCAAATTCATGGTTAGTAATTGGAAACACAAATCCCAATGCTATATAAGAAAGGCATATGAGGTGAAAGAAGGAGGACAAATTAGAGAGCAAAGGCATGTTGGATGAATGAAAAGATAGATAGAACCTTTCTTGCACATCATAGTTTCTTTGATCATTGGCATTGATGGAGAGGGTTATTTTAGAGCATGGGAGAAAGGGATTCACCCATTATTGGGTTATAATCACGTTCCTCTCAGTTTAATATGATGCAATTCAAATTTCCTCTAAATATTGTGTTTCAATCCATGTTTGTTTCATGTATTCTTGGAACATTTAGTAGATAGATTTCATGCTTTTTTTGAAGTTTTTTAAGAGCTAGAGGTAAGGAACTAGATAGATGCTGCTAATGGAGGCCTAAAGGTCATGGAGGCTGGAGCAAAAGGATCTTCACCAAACGACACGTTGTAAGAGGTAACCTCCTCCCTTCCCTCTCTCTCTCTCCTTTGAAAATGTGTAGAAATTTCAGGAAATTTTCCATTATTGCATATATTTTGTCATCAGGATTCACCCTTCCTGTAGTTAAGGATAGATAGGTTGTAGACACATCCCTACATTCAAATCTAGCAACAGAATGGCGACCACAGTGGGAGCCTAAGGGGATTTTCTCTTGAAACAAGTTTTATTGATAATTTCCCCTTGTTTGGGTGTGTCTTTCATCTCAAATCCTTTGATGCATGCTTATTTTTGTCTTCTGAATTTTTAGATCAGATTTAGAGGCCAAAATCGGCCTGATCCCACCTTTAACTTTGCATTTTTCAAGGATTTTGGCTCAGATCTAGTGTTTTTTTTCCTGAGCATGGTAACTACTTTGTCTAGTGTAGAGAGAGTTCTTTTGATCCTGGTAACACCTTTGTCTAGTGTAGACAGAGCATTACTACCCCCAATAACTCCCTCTTTGACCCACAGTGGTATATAGTCATCGTTCTTAAAATTTTTGAGGTTCAGATCTGCATTGTTGGGTCAATTTGACTATCTTTTGGTGTTGTAGGTGTCTTAGGAGTCTGCTAACTTAGGTTTTACACAAATTTACCTCTCTTTCATCAAGTTTCAATGGATTTCTTTGAAGCATTTTGAAGTTTCATGTGCATTTGGGTGAAATTGGGAAAAGCCATGATTCTTGATTTTTTATGGTCAAATCTACAATTTTTGGTCATTTTGATTGATTTTTGGAGTTGTAGATGTCTTACGAATCCTCTAACATAGGTTTTGGACAACATTTTCTTCCATTTTATCAGGACTTAGATAATGTTTTAAGAATTGTAAGTTTGGTGTGCATTTTTTGCTTGAGTTTGAAATTTGTGGAGATCACTGATTTTTGAATTTTTATTGAATTATTTTGAAACATTGAAGAACTTTGAGTCACATCCTAAAACACTTTTTAAATCCTAATATGACATTTTTGGATCATTTTTGAAGCATTTGGGGACATTTTCCCTCAATTTTGGAAGGCTTGGAAAACTCTTTTCAAGAAAAAACTAGGAAACAAATCACTTTTAGGAGGAGTTTTTCTTAAGTATTAATCAAAGTTTTCCTTGAAAAGAATGCTCAGGTCTGAAATTTTATGACATGTGGGTGAAAACTTGAAGTTGGGTAACACTTCTGTGAGAATCGGGTGCCCAACCAACATAGCGGAAGTTATTCAGCTGAATAACTATATTTATTCGGCCGAATAATTAAGTTATTCGACCGAATATTTATAGTTTTTCGGCCAAATAACTAATCCTTTATTCGGCCGAATAAACTTTAACGGTAACCATTTAATTTGACGGAACAGATTGCTGACCGGTAATTTTTATCGGCAATTCAATAATTATTCGGCCGAACAATTATTCAGCCGAACCATTATTCAGCCGAACCATTATTCAGCCGAACAATTATTAGGCCGAATAATTGTTCAGCCGAATAAGTTTTTACCATATAAGCTTAGTTGCAGGCTCATTTTCGTTGTTTGACCAGCAGCGATTTGTCATTGTCCAGCCACCTATCTCCCCTCCCGTCGACCCACTTGTCTCGTTTCACCACCTGTCGCATCCTTGTCCATGTCACCCAACTGTCTTACGTGTGCATCCGCCATCCTTCCACCCCTTATCATGGAGGTCTCTTCAGCTTTTAGGTCTGTTCGGTGTGGAGGGCGTGGAGATCTGTCCGGCGTGGAGATCTGTTCCTCAAGTTGTACGTGGTCTTCTCGTGGTGTGGTGTTGTTGTGCTGCCTCTTGGCTGTGAGGTAAGCCATTCTGAACTTTTATACTATTATTATTAAGTGATTGTTTAAACTATTATGTGCTTGTTTCATAGCATGTTAGTAAGGACATAATTACAATGGTAGTAAGGACAGAGTTGAACAGCTCTGCCCATTTGGACAGAGTTGAACAGCTCTGCCCATCTGGGCAGAGTTGAATAGCTCTACCCATTTGGGCAGAGTTGAACAGCTCTGCCCATTTGGGCAGAGTTGAACAGCTCTATCAATTTGGACAGTTTACTTATTTTAAATTATTTTAATTAAACAAATTTTAACATAAAATTTGAAATCTGTTAATTTTTTTCTGTTAATATATTTTTTGATTAGCTTATTTTTATTCTAATTCTTATTCAGCTATGTACAAATGGAGAGAGCTAATCTGCTCTGTTCATTTGGACAGAGTTGATCGGCTCTGTCCAGATGGACAGAGTTGAACAACTCTGTCTAAATGGATAGATCTGATCAACTCTGTCCATATGGACAGAGCTGATCAAGTCCCTGTGTAAACAATTTATATGATAGTTGAAAACAATATATATGACAGTTGAATAGCTCTGTCCATTTGGACAGAGTTGAACAGCTCTGCCCATTTGGACAGCTCTACTTATTTTAAATGATTTTACTAAACAAAATGAAATATAAAACTTTAAATATGTTAATGTTTTTTTTGTTTCTATATTTTTTAATAGCTTATTCTTATTCCCAATGTACATGAAATTTTATAGAATATTTAGACAGCTTTGTTTAAAAAAATTCCATAATTTTTTAATTAGCTTATTTTTATTTTCTATGTACATGAAAATTTATAGAATATTTAGAGAGCTCTGTCCAAAAAAATCCATGTTTATGTAGGCTTAAATAACTCCACCAGTATGTAGCATCTCTAAATGATATTTAAGACTGTATAGGTTGCAGCTCTATCCAAATGGACAGTTCTGATCAGCTCTGTACAAATAGATATAGCTAACCTGCTCTGTCCATTTGGATAGAGTTGATGAGCTCTGTCCATATGGATAGATTTGAACAGCTCTATACAAATGGACAGAGCTGATCAAGTCCCTAAGTAAACAATTTATTTCTGTATGTTTTTTCGTTGGTAAGAAACAGGATTTCAAAACCTTTTCATTTTACTACCCTGAGTTACAACTTCAGCTATAGTGTAATAACTATATAGTTTTGTTCTTAACCTCTACTATTTGTTTTAGTCCATACAACTACTAGCCGAAGTATAAGTCCCATGGCACTTTATGAGTATCTTAGTCCATGATGCATTGCATTAAGTAACATTGCCATTTCATGCTTTTCTGAAACATAGAGAGAAAAGGTTAGATAGATAAAGGCAAGTTTAAAGAAATAATTGCTTTATCTTCTTATGGGGATGGAGACCAAAACAAGCATAAGTGTAACATAAAATGATAGGGATAGGATGGACTAATGGGGGGAATCCATAGGTGTATGTAGTCAGTCCCTAGATGCTCTCCTTAGTCCAAGTTGAAATCTATATGTCCTTTCCATTTGATGCGATAAATCCATGAAATCACAACAGCCAATTGATAGTGGTTAGTTGATTCACTGCCCTTACTCTTCATTGCTTTATACAACTAGAGGCACTAGGATATATAATTCATTGTAAACACTCCAAATCCTAGAAGAAGGGAAGTGGAAGTATTTAAAGATGATAAATGAAGAGGAGGCAAGGAATAATCTAGAAATACTTTCTCCCTATGAGATTCAGGGATGAGCTAGCTGATTCACCTACGATTTAAGTTCAGTTGAAGAAAAAGAAGCTCTATCTATATTTAATAGTGATGGTCTCACTAACAAGTCTATAATGACTACGTAGCTAGTAGCCAGCAGTAGTGTCTGTCTGTAGAGTAGGTAAGTACTTGCACTTGCCTTAGACTATATTTTATACTTAGCAAAACATAGTTCATGCACATGTAGTTAAAGGACTATTAAATAATATTAGTGATATCCAAGTCCGTATTGAAATATTAGTTTTTATAGTTGCTAGGTCTTTGAAGTTGATTAATTAACATGCAAAAGGTTAGGCCCTTAGTGATTAACGCATTATGACTCTCAAACTTCAGGCCTAGATATTTAGGCCTGACACACTATCTCCTTGCATTTTCCACCTCTCGACTTGCAAAATTGTTTAATGGATCAGTATGTTTGGCTTCAAATTACTCTACGTTCCAACTTTTGGCCTCTGAACCAAAACATGTTTATGGCATGTGCTGGGGTAAAAATGTTATACAACGTGCATAGCAACCATCATATACCAATGTATTTAGTGGATTTAGGGATCTTTCTTATCACGAAGAAGCCTCATTGTCTTTATATATGTTATTTCTCCATACCACCTTTGTTTTTTCTATTTATATTACATTGAAAGCTTAATTTTAATAGTATCTAGATCTTTGAAGTTGATTAATTAACATGTAGAAATTGATATTTGTGTAAACTTGTAGATATCATATCCAATGGAAAGAGAGACACCTTTGAGACAAAAGCGTAGGAGGTCATCACATTCTTCAGGAGTTGGTGTACAAAATGAAAATCGAAGATTATCAACTTCACCTCGAGACTCAAGCCTATTGTGTAGTTCACATTCATCTGATCATCGACGTAGCAATAGTGGTAGAGATGATTCCCCCTTATCATCTATGGGTGAACGTGGATCTCGACCTTCTGTACAGGAGACGAGTGTGGAAGTAGAGCAAGGTTCGCAAGAGCCTCATCATCATACACATGGTGGCGAAGGTCGAGCAAGGACGCAATATGTCTAGCTAACTGAGGGTTGTACACCCATTATGACCTATCCATCAGATTTACCGGAAGAGATTCCATGGGAAAGTGGGCTTCAACAAAGAACTCTTGAAAGTTGTAGGGCTCACTATGACAAGCTACAAAATGATCTTTCTAGTTTGGATCTCGCTCCAAAGAACAAACAAAATATATAGATGGTTTTGTTATCTTTACAAAAATTCATTGAGGTATATGAGGATCTTGGACCAAAAACAAATGGTTTTGTTGCCTTGATGCAAAGAAGAAAGGCAGAAGTGATGGGTCCAAATAAGTGGGCTGTTGTGAAGGAAAGGGTGACTAAAGAACATGCCAACTCAATGTTCAACTTCAAAGAGGGCCTAAAGCGGAAAGCATTGAAAGTGTAATATTTTAAGCACCCTGAACTTACACATTTTTTATACGATCAGTTTTTTGCAGCCTATGGTTGGTTGCCATGGAACGATGAGGTTCCTAATTATTTTGCTAGGTTTTTTTATGCTAAGTTTTTTTTTAGAAATGAAGCCAGACTATACTGATATTCATTTTGAGTTTTATGGAGTTGGAAAGGGGATGATATACAATCGAAAAGGTTCCCTTAGAGATCCTAGTACTCTTTGACCTCCACCTCCGATATCTCATCCACCTCGGCTTGTGACTTACAAATCAGAGATGGAGCCCACATCACAAGTTGGGATAACTGCAAGGCATAATGTTGCCGAAGGTTTGACTTCGGCTTTTGTAGGAGTTGATGTTGGATTGAGTCGAGAGAAGGCTCGTGCCACTATTCGGAAAAATTTTGTTTACAAAACAAATGATGAGTTAGATTGCATGGCCATTGAAGATCTAAATCCCTATGCGAATCTTTGTCGTAATATAGCTTCGGATAGAATATCTAATAACACGTCAAGCATAGGAGAGGTTTGTGTACTTTCAATCTATTATTTTTTTATTCATTATGAATTAAACTTTTGGTTACATTATATCTATGTATGATTAATTATTTTTTGATGTATAGTAATAAATACGTTACATAAATGTTTATTGTTTTCAGTTTTCTCGATTGCTAAATGAACATAATTTTAGAGTCTCCACTAGTCAAAATGCTGGAAATGTAGAAAAGCATATTGGAGAGGTATATTTAAAATTTACACATTTATATTTATGTTTGAAAGATATTTTTTTGTTTTTAAATTTAACTATGTATCTTATTGTTAATTTGACTTATTTATGCAGGTTTCATTAGATTTGAACTTTTTAGATGATTTTCCATCTATTGTGAACTAATGTTTTATTTTTTTTGTTTTTTAAGTTAATTGCTAAGCTTAATATTTTTTTCTTTTACTATGAATTATTTATTAACAAAATTTAAATTTTAAGGGAAGAGAACATATTGAAATTGGAGGTGAAGATATAGGTTCTTTGATGGATGTGGATATTGGTACCGAGGTAATTTTGTTCATAATTGAATTGTTTTTTGATATATATGTTTAAATAGTTTAAATAATGTTTGACATTTGTAAATTGCTTTTATATATGTTGAAGTTTGGGTCTTTTCGATATTTTCGAGGCAAAGGAAAGACTCCATTGGACAATAGTGTTGGAACTGTAAGTTTAATATTTTATTTTTTTATATCATTTAAAATAGTCTAAATAATTTGTAAGATTTATAAATTGTTTTTATATATGTTATAGCTTGGGTCTACTCCACCTTTTAGAGGCAAAGAGAAGACTCTGTTGGATGATAGAGAATTGGAGGTAATTTTGTTGATAATTGAATTGTTCTTCGATATATTAGTTTAATGTTTTAATGTTTTGATTTTGGTTTAAAGTTTGTTGGCCTGATTTTCCGACCTAGGCCAACAAGGAGATTATGTCCACACAAGTAGCTTAAAGTAGTTTCCGGTGTGTTTGGAATGACAAAACCTCGCAGATTGTGGTCCTGCTACCAACTGAATTTTCTCTTAAGGAGAACTAAAATTCAGTGAAAGTTTATCCTAATGTTATTTCTATCTAAATGGAACTTAAAATTAGTTCTCTACTACCTAAGTTATCCTATAATTTCTTTCTTAATGAAAGTCTTCAATTTTTATATGATTTTGTTTTAATATTCTAAATTTTTAAGAAAAACTATTATAATTATTCTAAAATTACCCAAATTTTATCTAACAACTGTTAAAAAAATCTATACTAAGATAATACTAACTAAACTATCTTATCCCAGCTGAGAACAATTTGGATATTATATTAATTATCAATTAATATAAAGATGAACAGAACGATAAATGAGTAAGATATAAATGAAAATATTTAAACCATCCACTCTAAATCATTCTGCTATAAATTACCTTGATAGAGAAATTGAAGTAAACAATTACTTCAGATTCTTCTGAAATGTTTAATTAATTAACAACTAATAAACAACATTAAATATTTGAATAAAAGATAATGTTCAAAATGAAATCATCACAAAAATACAAATGAGATCAAACAGACATAAATATGTATATCATTATATCTTGAATTTTCAATAAAAGCATTGATTAATTCAACTATAATAACGTAGTAATTCAAATAACAATATTGTGTTAACAAAGTGTAATATCACATAATGAATACAAGCATAACCAAGTATACTACATCAATATTATAAGTAGAAGATTATATACTGAAATATAAAAAGAGTATCCAAAATAATACCGATCAACGATATCACTCTGAGAATTTCCAGTCACATTCCACCTCCGAAGATAAAACCTCAGTCAGGAACAAAACTAGTACCAAAATAATATTTCAATGATGTTTTTCTTCAGTCACTCCATCCCTTCTTGCATCAAAATTACTAGTTTATATAATCCTACTAGTCTTTCGATTCAGTTTTTTCATAAATGCTGTATGCAATACTATAGGAGTCATATCACTATTAAAGTGCATCGAATTTCTTCAACAAACACTTGTCACTATAGGATAACAATAATAAAAAACAACTAGCCTGAAACATCTGCTGATTTAAAGGAACTGGCACATTCGTGGCTATGTCGAAATTCCAATCTTCAAGAAGCATCAACGTCTTCCAACTGAGATCCAAAATATCCTATATTTACTGAGGATAGTGATACCATGTCCACCTGTTTAAACAAACAAGAGAATCTTATTTAAAATAAATTTTAACAGAAATAACAAAAGAACAATAAATTATGTGTGTGCCTACAAAATATGTGATTTTGCAGGCATGCATTTAAAAATATTTTATTACCTGTTGATAGAGACATAAAACATATAACTGACAATAGAAACAATTATCAGGTTCTACTTTTTAAATTGATCACTCTTCTGGCTTCAGAAAGTTTGGCTTTGAGCCTGATGATTACTAGCTTTTGTTGTTCTACTTGTTCGAGCAAGTGTTGGTTTGTATCTATCATTGATTTTTTTGCTTTCTTGTATTGGTTCTTCTTGTTGTTCATGTCCTTCCATCTATTAATCCAGTTTAATAAATCTTCCCTGAATGTCTTATTTTCCACCTCTTTCAAGGCGGCGTTTGCTTGACACTCTTTTAGTTCATTTTTCAATTCTGCAATTTTAGTCTCATATACCCTGTCAAGGACCTGTTGGAGAGTTTCTTCCTCCTTGTCATGACACGAATCAGCTGCCTGAGAAGAATCAAGATTATCTATATCTTGACCAGGTGATGGAAAGCTCATAAAATATGGCTTGGGGCCCGAACCATAATCGTGCATACACGATGGAGAAGCTTTGAACTTACCCGACTCTGTAATGTCTTTAGCCAATTTTTCACGATTATTCTCTATAAGAGTAGGTTCATCCATATGTGTGGTTTCAGGAACCAATGATGGAACTTCATCCTCAAGATGGACAATCACTGGCTGAGTACTCTGTTGAGTGGTCGTAGGAACAGAGGTTGTAAGTGTAGTATTCATACTTCTAGTAATTATTCTTGTACAAACAAACACAAGACCTTTTGGTTCAAAACCTCCTTTGTCACAACACACCTGCGCTAATTGTTCTAGTTTACGCATGGACTCATCACCATGTTTTTGAGGAGTATATAGCTCAAAGGGGTTTTCATAATTAACAGCATCAACATCTTCATTTT
This sequence comes from Pseudotsuga menziesii, assembly GCA_001517045.1. Classification (NCBI taxonomy): domain Eukaryota; kingdom Viridiplantae; phylum Streptophyta; class Pinopsida; order Pinales; family Pinaceae; genus Pseudotsuga; species Pseudotsuga menziesii. The sequence goes on from LPNX010473435.1 coordinate 92,756, forward strand.
TGGTTAATTTTCCTTCTGCCTTTGTAGGTGTACTAAAGCACTTGTCAGATAGGGATTGGTCCAAGGTTGTCTCAGCGTAACAGGGAGCTACATTCACGACCCCGTCATCACTGATACAAGTACTTATAGGTGGAATTTCTTCCTGAAGCTCTGTATCCTTTGATTTATCCTTATGAACATCACCAATTTCGGATTTTGCTAGAGCCTTACGTCTCCTACGAGTTTTGGGGGGAGGGTTTGGCCAATACTGAGTTGGCCCTAATTTACATTCAACCAAAAACTCATCCCAATATTTACAACTAAGAGACAGTTGATTGTGGATTAAAATTTTAATTAGACCATGATGGAACAGACTTCTATCAGGATTAACTATGGTAGTTTGTACTGAATGTGCCATTTTCTTCAGACTTTGCAATAGGTAAAATGGAAGATTAAGTTTAAAGCCTTTCAATGCTAACAGTAGTCGCAGATGATAATAATGCAGATGAGAGAATCGTCCATCACATGATACGTACCTGACTAAGATTTCTTAGAATGCTTGCCATTATGGCTTTAAAAACTTAACCGAAACCCCAATCTTCAATTTTGCACTGGCCGGTAAGGGCGACAGCAAGGACTGACATTTCTTCTTATTCACTTTCCCACCTTTAAACCATCGCTCTCCAGTTTGAGGAAGCTTTGTAGCTTCTACAATTTTATCTTCATCAGTGATAAACTTGAAATCTCCAATCTGAGCTACATTTTCTTTAAAAATCAAAGCAAACTGTTTAGTAACCTCCATGTTATGGCCACTAAAACATCTGAAGAACTGCCCCTATCCAATCTTTTCGAATAACATAGCAGCTTTCTCATCGACTTCAACAAGCTTCGGTCCTGAAATTTCAAATCGACTAAGCGGAGCCATAGCTCCCTCACTACTACTCTGGTTATGGATTGAAATGAATGAAGTCGTGAAGATGGAAGGAATAGGCACCCAGGTATAATACATTACATGAAATGTCAAATCCTCACATGCTTCATACCTGACAAAGATGAGAACTCCAATTTTGGCCATTTTAACCAAATTTGGAGATGATGAGCACAACATCCAATGTTTTCGCTATGATAAATGAATGGACTAGTCATGACTAACTGAAATTCTTCCAAAAGAAGAATGCAAAGGAAATTTGAAACTCTAACTAATCTTTCATATCGAAAATCATTCGATTCAGGGATTACAAATCAGAACATTTATGACATTAAATCTGGAATGATGAGCTCATACAGCATCATGAATGGAATGGTTATCAGTCATATATAACACTAAATTTTACTGATACGATTTCATTATTACACTCACATCTGTCAATTAATTTGATAGGTATTAACCAAATCTTCATACCAATGCAGCGATCCTGGTAATAGATGTTGTCTATTAGCCATATGAGTCATGTCTCTTCATTAAAAACTATCAATTGATGATTTACTCTAGATTACACGTGGAAGGTAGTCATGTTTATTAACATGATGATATAGTGTTATAATAATAAACCCTAATGTTCTTTAAATGCAACTAACTAATGATCCGTATTGACACTCAAACCATGTATATACATGAAGTTTCATTTCGAAATATAGTTTTAAAACTTTATGAAATCCCAACCATTTATGTCCCAAAACCATATTCGATAGGATATAAAGCTTATAAAACTATGACACATGAAAATTGCAAAATAATATTCATTTATTTGCACTCTCACTAGTTATATATACTATTTTTACAAAGCAATGATATTATATTAAAGATTAAGTTACATATGAAATGTGAACTTTAGGTCTAATGAAAATTTTAATTAATAAATCACCTTTAGTTCTAGGAATTTCAAGAACTTATAATATCTTATCAATAACAAGCCCCAAACAAATTCAAAATGTGTTTTCTTTAAACACCAATTAGCATACTATCCTTTTAAATCTCTTAAATCAACATATATAATCAGATAAATTAATTAATGATAAAATTGATCATATATAAAATTTATGAGACTGACAGCTGCTAATTATCAAATTTATGAAAATGTTTTCATAAACTTCTAGTATGTCATTTGACTCTTCTACAATTGAGAGTACCTTCAGAATCGAGAATTCTGAAGGCACTCTTTTATGATCTTTAAGAGTTAAATCATAAAAGAGAGTCGATTCACTTTTCATTTCAACGAAAAGTGAAGGGGTTGTTACTGACTGCCAACAAAGTTCTATAAATAATTTATGTTATTCATAATCTATGTTTATACATGTTGCAAATTGTTACGAGTCCAAGGGAAGACCCTGGTCGAGGATAGTGGTGGAATTCTATTTAGAGAATTATTTACATTTTTTTTTATGTAGATATATATGTTGTAGTTGACTTGGACATGGAGGAGCTTAATTTTTGGATTATATACATGTATTTTGAACTCACATGTACATAATTTTTGGATTATATACATGACATTGAACTCACATGTACATGATTTTTTTTTGGATTATATACATGTACATTTATATCACATGTTCATGATTGTTTTTTTGGATTATATAAATGTGCATTGACCTTATATATTGTTTTTGGGATTATATACATGTATATGTAAAGGTTATGAATGTTAAGAAGTTTTGATAGCTGCAAATATATGAATGTATATAATTTATTAAATTAATGTTTCTTGTTGAGAAGTTGAGAGTGATAGATATGTTATGAAGTTTTGATAGGTGCAATCTAATGTCAGGAGTGAATGTTTTGATAGGTGCAATATTAGGAGTAAATGTTTTGATAGGTGCAATGTTAGGAGTGAGTGTGGAAATAGGGTAATGTTAGGAGTGAATGCTTTGATAAGTGCAATCTAATGTTAAGAATGAATATATGGGGAATAGATATGGAAATGTTAATGTTAGGAATGTTAGGAGGTTTTGATAGGTGCAATGTTAGGTGTGAATTCTTTGATAAGTGCAATCTAATGTTAATAATGAATATATGGGGAATGAATATGGAAAACGTTAATGTTAGGAAGTTTTGATAGGTGTAATGTTAGGAGTGAATGTGGAAATAGGGGAATGTTAGGAATGAATGCTTTGATAAGTGCAATCTGATGTTAAGAATGAATATAGTCAGAATGAATATGGAAATGTTAATGTTATGAATGTTAGGATTTAATGCTTTGATAAGTGCAATCTAATGTTAAGAATGAATATATGGGGAATGGATATGAAAATGTTAATGTTAAGAATGTTATGAAGTTTTGATAGGTGCAATGTTAGGAGTGAATGTAGGAATGGGGGAATGTTATGAGTGAATGTTTTGATAGGTGCAATATTAGGAGTGAATGTTTTGATAGGTGCAATGTTAGGAGTGAATGTGGAAATAGGGGAATGTTAAGAGTGAATTCTTTGATAAGTGCAATCTAATGTTAAGAATGAATATATGGGGAATAGATATGGAAATGTTAATGTTACGAATGTTAGGAATTTTTGATAGGTGCAATGTTAGGGGTGAATGTGGGAATGGGGGAATGTTATGAGTGAATGTGGGAATGTTAGGAGTGAATGTTTTGATAGGTGCAATGTTAGGAGTGAATGTGGAAATAGGGGAATGTTAGGAGTGAATGCTTTGATAAGTGCAATTTAATGTTAATAATGAATAACTGAGGAATGAATATGGAAATGTTAATGTTAGTAATATTATGAATGTTAGGAGTGAATGTGGAAATAGGGGAATGTTAGGAATGAATGTTTTGATAAGTGCAATCTAATGTTAAGAATGAATATAGTCAGAATGAATATGGAAATGTTAATGTTAGGAATGTTAGGAAGTTAATGTTAGGAATGTTAGGAATTTTTGATAGGTGTAAATATATGAATGTTTGAAATGAATGTTAGGAAATGTTAGGTGCAAATATATCAATGAATCTTAATAAAGGTTAGGAATGTTAGGAAGTTTTGATAGGTGCAAATATATGAATGTAAAAATGAATATAGGGGAATGTTAATATTAAGAATGAATATATGGGGAATGTCATGTTAGGAGTGAATGTGGGAATGGGGGAATGTTAGGAGAGAATGTTTTGATAGGTGCAAATATATGAATGAATATTAGGTAGTTTTAATAGGTGTAAATATATGAATAAATGTTAGAAAATGTTCGGAATGTTAAAAAGTTTTGATAAGTGCAAATATATGAAAGTTAGTTAATGTATGATTGTAGATGTAGTGTTGAGAACTTGAGAATGTTAGAATTGTTAGAAAGTTTTGATAGAAATATTTTTTATTATTAAGGTAAAATTAGCAACTTGATTCTAAATTTTAATATTTTTTATATTAAGGTAACATTATCAATTTAATTCTTATATTTATTTTATGTTCCTTACAAGAAAAGAAAATGAGCACTACAAAAAAACAAACTACAAATAGCATTCCTATATAACCCCCAGGATTTAAAGAAAGGTGATGAAATGGATAATGAAAAACAAAAAGAAAGACGTGTAGATTTACAGGGAGAATTCAAAAAGTTAAGGTCTTTCATGTTTGATGGAGAATTTGAGGAAGTGATAGAATCTTGGTTGTTAAATATTCTCTGTGGTGGAAGGAGGCTAAGAGTGTTAGTAGCATATGTAGTAAAGAGTTGAGTTGGAATTTTTTTTTTAAATTATTGAAAAAATGTATATGTCAGAATGATATTATGATGAGAAAGCTCGATAATTCGATGATTTGAGACTAAGATTGTTAACCATGGAAGAATTTGTAACTGAGTTTGTAAATTTACAACGCAATGTACCATATCTAAGAGTTGAAAAAGTTAAGGTATACAGTTTTATCAATGGTTTACCCCTAGTGTATAAGGAAAAGATTGTGTTTGAAATTCTTCAACAATGGATGAAGCAATTAGAAAGGCCTAGTTGTGCTACCATTTGTTTAAACAAATATCCAAATTGAGTAGAAGTTGGAAAAATAAAAAAATTTGAAAATATCGATCAACATAGGAAAGGATTTAAACCCACACCTTTTGGAAAATGAACAAGAGGTCATACTGATAAAACTTACAACAGGTGAGGTTCAACCAATAGCAATGGGGTAAAGAGTATAGAAACTTCCAGTGGAGGATGGAATAGTAACCTGTAAGCACGTTGCAGGATGCTTGTACTGTGAATGACATAGCCAGGAATATCCCTATAGTTAATGTTTCTTTGGAATATCGGCAGGTGGACCATCAATCCACCATGTTGGAAGTAGAAGGTAAAGTTTTGAACATACATGTTTCAATACTTATCGATTCAGGGTCTATTTTAAGTTACATTACATCAAAAGTAGTTGAAAAGTGTAAACTTAGTAAGGAAAAACAAAAAAATCCATGGTTGGTATAGCTGGCGACAAAGGTAAAAATGAAAGTTACGGAGATAGTTAAAGATTTGTTATTAGGTTTTAATGACTTGGATACCTCAGTTAATCTAATTATACTTCTCCTAGGATCCTATGACATTTTGATAGGTATGGATTGGCTAGAATCTCATAAAGATGTTATCGACTATTTGCATAAAAATTTTAGTAGTGTGGATGAGGAAGATAAGTATCATACAATGAATGAAATTTATAGACCTTTATCTACAAGACAAATTTCAGCACTACAATGTAAAAAGTGTATTAGGAAAGAGTGTCAACTTTATGGCATCAAAATTAAAGAATTTGATCCCGAAAAATAAAAAATGGAATTAGAACAATTTCCTATTTTAAAAGAATTTGAAGTTGTATTTTGTGATAAGATATCAGTATTACCACCTAAACAATATTTAGATTTTAACATAGATCTAATGTCGTTTTCGACACTAGTATCATGAGCTCCATATCATATGAGTATCCTAGAATTAATGAAATGAACAATATAATTACATGAGTTGCTATAGACAAGGGATATATTAAGCTTAGTGCATCTTCTTGAAGAGTACCTGTTTTGTTCGTGGGTGTGTTAGTAATATGATAAATTGTAATGTATTATTATTGTTTACTGTCATGCATGGATAACTTATAGTTGATGAAGAGATAACCAACCATTGATGGTAGATAACTAGAAGAACGAGAGATAAAAAAAAAATCGACAGACGAAAGTTTTTCCGGATGACAATTTTTTTGTTTCGTTTGCGTTGTAGATAACGGTTCCGTAACGAAAAAACATTGTTCATCCGAATAACCTCTCAGACCTAAAACATACACAATTATCAGGTTTCTCCATTTTCGGAAGGTAAAATGGATGTCTTACACTACAAATCGACTATCGAACTTGATACCATTAGTTTCGTCATTGAATCTACTTTCCGTAGGTATAGAATTTGTTGTGTATAGGTGAGATACGCTATTTTTTTTTTCTTAACATGTGTCAAGTTTCATTTCATCTCTTTCAACATGCGGTGAAATGAAAAATATACAACTTTAAAAATACACCACCTAAAAAATTGAAACAAATATGGTGCGCTTAATTGGAGTGTCTACTTCAAAAAGGTATTCGTATATTTTTAAATTTTATAGTCAATTGCGAGAAAAGTGGCACAACCAAACACATGTTGAAAATCGACAAGGTTTCCCCATTGATCGAATTCAAATAAATATTATAATTAGTGTATAGATCCGTTGGTTACAAATTTATAGTCATCGCAATAGTATATTGTGTGTAGATTGTCGTAACATATTTTTTTTTTTGCAAAACACAAGTTTAACAATGATTTTAGTGGTGCAACCAAACATGTCTAGTCCTTTCATTTTATAAGGACACACTGTCAAACATTTTTTGAAACGACATATCAAATCTCAATAAAAAAATTTGAAAGAATTATGAATAGAAAGCTAACATAATTCTCTAAAATTTTTGTTTTTACTTGAAAGTGAAATTCTAAACAAAAATATCACTTTCGTTTGCCCAAAGTTGAGAAACATGAAAAAATCAAATTTATTTTCTCATAAGACCCCCCAAAATAGACACCCATCTTCATGGATTCACCCATGTTTTCCCTTTAAGTCATTTACTTCAGCCTTGAATGTCTAAATTGGTCATTTTTATTACATAGTGACATAAGGAAATGGTTGAAAAAATTAAAAGAACATGGCATTGTTTCAATTTATAAATTATTGTGATTATGAATTTTGAATCCACATGGACTTGGTGACCTGCCACTAAAATTGTAATCCCCACTAAGATACTCTTCATACCATCATTTAATATCAAATTCACAAAATACAAACCTACAATTCAAGATTAGTTCAAACATGATGAGAGGATCTTTTCGTCATTGTCAAGATTCTTAAGATAAGTTGTGTTCGAGCCACAAGTATCCTCTTCACTTGCACTTTCGAGCAATCCTGATAACGAGAAAGTGGATCTCAAGTGTAATAGATAGGTTTATTTTTTAGAAAAATTTTGAGCCACAAGTATCCTTTTCACTTGCACTTTTAGGCGGTCCTATGAACGAGAAAGTGGATCTCAAGTGTAATAGGAATCCTTTAAAATTTTGAAGCATATAGTTGAGCCACAAGTATCCTCTTCACTTGTGCTTTCAAGAGGTCCTGTGAATGAGAAAGTGGATCTCAAGTGTAAATACTTGTCATGAAAAATCAAAATTGAATCACGTTCTTACATGTACACATCAGTTTAAGAGGCTTATTGGAAACAAGAAAAAACATTGAATATTCAAACATTTTTCGTTTCTAATTAGTAATAATTGAAACCAACCTCTTGAACCCTTGATTGAAAAATGAAAGTGAATTCAAATATTTGAAAGTGATTTTTCAATACGCACATATGAAGGGTCTCAATGAACCTCTTACTCTCCCATAGTATAGAATTGTTGAAATATTGTAACTTCGAAGAATATTCTTTATGTATCTTTTGTGGTCCCCGATGGTCCAACCGGGAGAACCACTTGTATTACATTGTACCCCGATGCTCCTAATCGAAAGAACTAATAAGAGTCATGAGGTAGTCCCCTCTAATTGTAAAGGTGGGTCATCAGCACCCCAGTGTGGTTACTTGAGCCTACATGTGTAACTCGAGCCTACATGAGTTAACTTAAGCCGACATGTTAATTGAGTAAACTTTAAGTAAACGGATGAATATAAATAGAGGTGTAGTGCTCCTCATTTGATATACACACACTCACTTGGAATAGTGCACTTATGGAGGAGAGAAGTTGTTGGAGAAGGAGGAGAATCAGGTTTTTGATCTCCTTGTTGGTTTTACCTTTTTCGATTTTGGGGCATCTATATTGAGGAAGCTTTTGCTGGGTTTTTCCCTTTAGGGTTCTCCCAGGATAAATCTGTGTTGTTCTTGTGATACTGTTTCTTTCAGTGATCCTGTTTTATATGCTTTTATTATGAAAAATGAAATGATATACTGATGTCTTAGCTAAGCATATGAAAATTTAACATGGTATCAGAGCTAACCTGAATAGGGCAACTTTCACAAGTTACAGAATCTAGGGCTTCTTATTTTTTGGTTCTCTCTCCACAATCAATCAGCAAAAGAAGGCTAGGCTGACTCTCCTTTGAAGGGTGCATTGTTCTGTCGAAGCGGAATTCGATTCCGAGCATTTTCAATTTTCGATGTGGAAATTAGGGCTTTCTACAGAAGAGGAATTTTTGAGTGAGACCAGCATAGGATTTTTCTCCTCATCAAAAATGAAGTTTAGAGACCTGGATCAAGAATTTTGGTTGGGTGAATCTCCGGGAAAGTCAAACCCTAGTTTGACCCCGAGCTAGAAAAACCCTAAATACTAAAACGGCTACGTTTTGGCACATTCGCTATATTCTGATATTGGAAAAGGATCAGGAGCTGCAAATCGTAGGGGCCAAAGATAAAATATTTATGAACACTGTATCCAAAATTCATCTTCATATTCGCTGTATTCCATGAGATATGTTCTCTCCAAGTTAGGGTTCCAGCCTCTTCCAGAATTCATCCCTAAACAGGACACCTGGGGAGAATTTCAATATCTTGGGCTACAGAGGTCCAAATTGAATTCCTGAAAATGTTCCAAAAATTGCATGGACTTTAATTTTTGTGGTCCGAATTTAAGACTCAGAAGATGAACCAATGACATGTGGCATGCCGTACAACTTCACTGTTCTGAACAGTCCTGTAACAGGTCACCTTGGGAAAAGGATCATAAATCCCAAATGGTGAAACCAATTCTGATAAAATCTATGGTGGTGTATTAGGGACATGCGAGGTTACCTCAGTACAAACTTTCAGACATAGAGGAGCAAAAATTTCAGAGATATCATAGAAACAGTAACAGGAATTTTTGCAGAAGAAATTGGAAAATTAGGGCTTCCTGTTTTGGGAGCTTTCCTCCACTGTTTTCAGAAATGGAGTACATTGGACAGCTCCATTTGAAGATATCTATCTGTCTAGCCAATCAGATCTGAAAGATTCCAAGTTTTTTAAATTAGGGTTTCTATGACAAACCCTAGATTAGTCAGCTCCGGAACCAGGACGGACACCTCAAATCGGTAAGATCTAATCCTTTGCTATGTTCATTTGAGGTTCTCTTTTCAAAGTG
>LPNX010473457.1:0-118523 GCA_001517045.1 Pseudotsuga menziesii
ATTCTGCTAACTATTATCCACAAGGGAATGGCCTGGTTGAATCCTCAAATAAAAACCTCATCAGAATCCTTAAGAAGACCATCATAGAGAACCAACGAAGTTAGCACTCAGCCTTACCCAATGCCCTGTGGGCTGATAGAGTTACCCCTAAGTCTGCCACGGGAGTATCGCCCTTCACCCTAGTGTACGGAAAAGAAGCCATTCTTCCCCCCAACATCCTGCTCCCGTCTTCCATACTAGCTCAGGAGTCTAGGGGATCGGATGATGAAGTTCTCCAGGTCAGAATATACCATCTTCTGAAAGCGGAAGAGGCCAGATCCAAAGCAAGAGAACGTTTCCAATAGCAGCAGGAGGTAGTGAAAAGATGGTTTGACAAACACAAAGCCGGGAAGAAGGACTTAGAAGTAGGAGACCTGGTCCTCAAATGGGATCATCCCCATGACGAGAAAGGGAAGCACACTAAATTCCAACAGTTATGGGTGGGTCCATTTCAAATCACCGCTAAACTTGGCCCTGCTACCTATATGTTACAATATTTACAGGGATGGGAGGAAAATTTGCCAGTTAATGGGCTGGTCCTTAAACCTTATTTTTCCTAAGCTGTTTTTTGAGCTTTCTAACTTGTACATAAATAAACTATTGTTGGGTTTTGTTTTCCTTTGCTTTAAGTGAGTTTGTTTCAATAAAGGTGGTTAACTCGTGGTTATTTATGGAGAACCCCACATTTCTGGAAATGGTAAACATTTGTTGAATAGTTATACTGTGGTTTTCCATGTGAATTCTTTCCACTAGCGAGTTTTCAAAATCTTTGTGTGCATTGAAGTCCTACTTAAACTCCTGTATGGTCAATCAGACTCAAAAGTCTAGAATACTATGCTGAGGTTCCGCGCACTTTACACTTAAAAAATCTAAAGGGCGATGACAGGGGACCCATGGAGAATAGCAAGATGAACAGGGTGTTAAATCTAAATGCTCCCATGCCAGAAAATAGTTGCCAAAAGGAAGACAAGAGTTAGAATTCCTATAAAAGCATCATGCTCCAAAGTTAAATCCAGATCATAAAGTACTAATTTGCCAATGATCCTCTCCGTCCGTGAGCTGAAACCTCAAGCACATCACTCACACAAAAGGGCACTATGGGATAGAGGATCCTGAATGAAAATTCAGTAAGAAGGGCATACATGAAAACTCTCATTAAAAGGGATAAAATCCGAAAAAAGCACAAAAAATTGCTAAGGCGGCATGGGAATGAGGAACAAAGGAACGTTTCTGTTCATCACCTGCTACAATCCTGTGGTGTCCAATGTTACCAGCTACCTTGAAGAGAAATTAATAATGAACTCATTTTTTTGGCCTCAGCAAAGTTATCCGGACTCTAGAATCTTCACTTTCATCGCCCAAAGTGGACTGATATCAATGATAAAGGGACACATTTCTGTCATTAAGAAATCTATCTAGCTGGAAGAATCCAAGGAATACATTTTGTTGTAAGACAGTCGGCGTTTCAAGGAAGAAACCACCCAGAGATCTAGGTTCACCAGGGAATCGCCAGTTGTTGCTGCCGCAACCTGTTTCCCCGATTTTAGTCTTTTACTTAAACTCAGGGACCCCTCCTTGTCTTTAGTTGCTCGAACCTACTGTTGAAAGTTTGGCGTCTTGGAGCTTATCTTGTGTTTGAAGTCGATTGCTCGACTTTTAAGTGTTTGTCCAAGTTAGCTTGAGTCGTGCGATTTTCCTGGTACCCGTCAAAGTTTGAAAATTTTGCATGAACAGGGGAAAAGACAGTTTTTAGGATGCAAGTTAATTCTAGCTATGATGTTTTTCTCTCTTTGGATCGGGCCTCTTTTGGAGGAAGTAGAGTCTTATCTCACCCGCCGTTGCGGCCCTCCGAACAAAGTCTTCGCCCGACCCACTTCTCTCCGACGCCCGATTCGAGTTGTGAATCGCTTGCCCCAGAGTTCCTGTTCACCCGACGTTGCGGCTGGGGAGATAAAGTCGGGCCCCGACTTGAGTTTCACCCGACGTCCGAACTAACGCCTTTGCAGCTTCCGTCACCTGTCCGTAGCTTGCATCCCGTCCGCCGTTGCGGGTGGCGGAGTAGTCTTCCCGCCGATCCACTCTCCTCCGCCGCCCGATCACCTACGACGCTCGTTTTCCACTTCCTCTCTTCCCGTGCTCGCCCACCATTGCGGCTCCCCGAAACTTACCCATCCGATGCCTGATTATTAGCCCACCCGACAGCCGTTTCTCTTCATAAGTTTTCTCCCGTAAAGCCAGGCCAATTTCTTTGTGAATCTTTCACTAGGGTTATAAAATTTTGATGGTCGATGTCTCAAGTTAGTGGATAATGCGCATAAATTACGTGCAGGGAGAATCACATGGGTGATGAAGGCAGCGTGCGGCAAGAAAAGAGACAACCCAAGCGGATGAAAAAGGCGCCACTGAAGCGTTTCAGCAGTTACTGTCAGAGGGTAAAACGTTTATTCAAATGATTGAAGAAAACGAAACGGCCAGGAGAGAAACTGAATCGCCAAGAGCGCTGAAAGGTCACGCGCCGAGGGAACCCAGGGGACATCATTTGTTGTTTAAATAATGGGAAGCCCGATGAAATGGGGGCTTTTTCCCTTAGAAAATTTGGTAATGGTTGACTTGCAAGAGGAACTATTTCGTTTTGTGAAGTAAACCGCATTTTCGTCGGCTGGAAAAAGTAAAGAAGTGAAATGTACCAATGCGATTCAATGAATAATAGTTGAAGATGAACTACTTCGTTTTCAGCTGTATTTCATGTGCTGTAAGGATATTTGATGTTACGAACCTAAGTTCTTGTTAATGATTCTGCAGTCTTTTCTGGGATGCATTTGCACTGTGGGCAATAACTGTTGTTATAGAATGATCAGCTAACTGGTTATTTGAATATTTGTAAGTTTCATGTGCTGTGAGGAAAGTATCAGCTCTCTGTGAATTTTCTTATTGTATGTGATTTTATATTGCTCAGTAAAAATGATAGCCTCGCTCCCTAGGGATAGTTTAGATAGTTAGTTATTTTTATTCGTATCTGGTTTGTTTGCTTGTGAGCATAAGACGAGAGGTAAGAACCTGCGTATCACTTTGTGACCGCCCCTTGCATTTAAGCCAGCCTGCATTTAATTAGACACGTGCATATCATTCCTTTAAGTCAAAATACAAATTCCGGTGGACCGGGCCGCAACCGGTAAACCTTTGTTGTTACTTTGACCTACGGTAGCCGGACCGTAAACCAGACGGATTCCCTATACCAAACAGTCAGCGGGCTAGTTGGGAACGCTGATTGGGGAGAATCCCTTACTGTTGCCGCCTGCGATTTTCCAGGTCTCAACAGGTATATATAAAGAATAAATATAGTAATAATATTAATGATGAAAGAAAGAAAGAAAAACTCCATCCATTATTATTTATTATTAAAAGATAATAAATAGTACAATACCTACAAAAGTCTAATTAGGAACTAGTTGAAAGTTCCTAAGTTAAAGTATTAAAAAAATTACCCAAATTAATTAAAAGGGATTAAATCAAGAAATCAAGGTTTCTTGATTTTATTGTCCCTTTCACTGAAAAGTTTGTCTATAAAGTCTCAAGCTAAGGTAAGGCTTGGGGTTTTGATGTGTCTTTTGGGAGTCATTGTTCTACCTGTTTTGCTCTCAAATAAACTCTTGGAGAACATTTTCCTGGAATGAAAAAGGAGAACTAATCAAGACCTGATATACCATATAGGAAACCCTACCTTAGGATCTTTAAGCTACTTGCATGTTGGAGTCCAACTCGGGGGGATGTGGATTGAAGCTAGGAACAGTTACGGGTCATGGTTGGGTGGAATGTGGTAGTTCCCAAGCGATTCAGTCATCTGATACAGAGGTTACATCTTCCTCTGCATTGTTAATGCTAGTTATTTGAGTCTGTAGGTTCATCCATTAAAGAAGCTTCATATTACAAGTATGAGATCCTATACCGCCTACTCTATTTTTCTAGAATAAAAACTGGCTGAATTAGGGAAAGGTTCACATTATATGTTATAAACCTATCTGTTTGATTTCTTTTTAAATCCTCTAAGGTTTACATTTTACATTATAACCCTAGTTTGTTCTTTACTTCTTATGCTATATTTATCTAGGGGCTATCCATTAGTTTAATTCTACAATTTTAAATTTATTTATAAATGTTTATGAAGGGTTTGCACCCTATTTTTATTCATGTATTACATTTACTATTGAAAACGATGTTAATTACAAACTAGATTTTCTTTCAGATATATCACCTATATGTTCTTTGGCCTACTTATTCTACTCGGAGATTTCATTTGTCAACAGATCCATGTTGTAACTAAAACCTAGATTTAACTTAGTCTCATCTAATTCAAAATAACAAGAAAACTACTTAAGTATACTATTAGTATATAACCATTATACTAACAGTTATAAAATAGAATTATAAATCAAATCTACAACATAATATTTACCTCCAAGTACAAATTATAAGCTTTCCATATTAAATAAAGATAAAGACCATCGAAGACCTTTCAAGGTCTACATAAATAAACTCCTGATAATAACCAAATCATTTTTATCATAATTAAATTAATAGAAGAAGTATCGATACCATTCATTGGTTTGTTCTTTAGTTCCATCTAAATATTACTGATAGCCATCATATAAACAAAATAACAAAATTAGAATTACAATAATTTAAACCCTTAGATACATAGTGGTCGTAGTATCGACCCTAGTGGGAATCCAGGCCAAATCGCAGGCCATAATACAAACCCCAACAATAATACATATGTAGTAATATTTTAAAACAATAACCATGTAAGTGTAACAAGGTCGCAGGATCAAATCCTGTGGACCCTCTGTTTTCCCATTTTCACAAATATTACATTAATAAACCCTCATTATTGAACACGACCCATGATCGAATCTTGAAGGGTCTTTATTCTTTTACAAATCCATGGTGGATCATCTACACACAGGCTGTAAGCCAAACATAAAATCATTACATAGAGGAAAACTATACACAGTTAGTATGCAGGCTATGTTTTAACTAATCTTTTAACACCGAGGTCATGAGACCTTACAAATCAAATACGTTGTGTTCCATGGCGATGACCTTCACATTTAAACACACAATCAATGAAAATAAACCCGTTACTATTTAAACCCTGTAAACATGAGATCTACAGCAACGATAGCCACTTAGGGTTTACACCCACGACCTTTTTAACATTCTAAATAATACATTATAAAAACCAACTGCAAGTCTAAATCCTCTAAGCTATAGCAACAACCATGGAAAACATTCATGCCATTGATGGCATGGCTTCACCCACACACTATCAACATATAAATTCTCATAGCTAATACAAATAATGGAAGGAATTTTACACAATCCAATCACGAAGGAAAGCACCACATAAAACCCAAGTTTGAATAACAACAACACAACATAGATTCATATACACAAAAATTATAAGGCTTAAATCAAGTTTACACATTCATCCAATGGTCGTGGCACCATTGCAAGAAATGGTGCTTCCACTGTGTATATTTTCATAAATCCAACTGTGATTTTACAATTTACACGTAGAGCCTATAAAGTAATCAAGTTTATCCTTACGGATAGAAGCCCTCATTAAACTTACATCCCATTTCATTATTAAATACAGACCAGAGGGAAAACAAAATCCAAACACTAAAACTCAACGGTATGATGTTACCAAGAGAGCTCTGTCATGACACAGACAAACCCTCAAAACAAAAAAACAAACATAAAATCAAATGCAATCAGACTAACCCCTTACAAGTTAAGACCTAGTCTCAAAGCCAAGATATGGTTAAGACCTAGTCTCAAATCTGAGAGATGACCAGTATCAACTTGATTAGTAGGCTTACTGTAATGGTAATTCTATCCCAAGGCTTGCAGTTGCACTAAAAACTATACATCTCCTCGTCTCCCTGTCACCTGTGACCACAAAACACCACAAAGGATGAGAAGTATGAAATTTGAATGAGCCAAAAAACAAACATCAAGTGCTGTGAAACCAACAAATCCATACCTTTGTTAACCTGGAATTCACCTTCACCCACTACACAGAGCTAAGACCAAACAACCAATAAAAAACATGAAATGACAAGCCCATCATGGAGCCAAACCCTATGTTGGGGCTTCCACAATCCCCAATATGCATTAATGGCACTAGCCTAGTGTCCATTATCAATGCTAAAACCCACATCTCTATAGTTTGTAAACGACAAAATATTGTTTGCCACCTTTTCGATTGCATAGTGTTAAAACCCCAATGTGTAGCATTCATACCATGATATAACTCACCACCCAAAGCTTAATATAAGGTATAGTATTATATACAATGTATACAGTAGGATTAGTCCTTAAACCATTGCTTATTCATTTCCCTAAGCCACTAATCTTAGAACCAAGGGATATGAAATATGCCATGGTAAACTTGTTAACTACAAGGCCAGAATTGGGTTTTAACCAACATTTATAAACCTACCAAGAACAATACAATTATATGTTAATGCTTTCAATTAAATAAAAATGAAATACAAATAGGTTAAAAGTATGAACAGTTGATCAGTAACATATAAAGAATAGTAAGAGTCACTTAGATATTCAGCCTAGGTTTTATAAAGAATAAGAGGGGTGATTACCTTGTAATCAAACCGAGTCTATAAGAAGTAATAATAATGAACAGTAGGTGCCACTAGCTGTGAGCGTAAGTACACCTACACGTAAAACAAGTTAAGAGTACCTTAGTTCAAAATTGAACTAAGTAAGCCTGCTAGATAAGTAGAAACTTTACCTCTCAATCAGTTACATGGGAGAACTAGTCCCACCACTACGCCCACTTTCATCCAAAGAATAAAGTTAAGTTTGGACATGCAAATAATAAGTAAACACATCTTACATTAAAAAAGCATATAATTAAGTAACGACACATACGCATCAATGTATAACCATAAGAATAATGTCGTAATCAACATTATGATATCTTAAGTAAAACACAGTAATAATCATAAATGAAAGTAAGATGATAGAATGTAAGAACATCTTATGACCAAACAGTGGTACATTTAGTGTACGTTATATTCCACAGGTTCAATAATGTCCAGCATAGGTAGTTTTTACTAGCCTAATAATTATGTTTTTTCAATTTTTGGGGACATCACAATACACACACACACACACACACACACACACACATATATATATTACCAAAATCACCTCTTAAAAATCCTAGCAAGCATTAGTTACTTATGGCATGAGTTTATTTGTTGATGTTGTGTAAAGTTATTTTCATAATTATTACTTCTTATGACAGGTTTAACAACCTAGAGGTGTTTACAAGATTTTAGCAACATACGGCCAGCCACACTCAAAGGTGATGTTTTATTCCTTATTTTCTTTTATCCTTATTTGCAAGGAGGCTTTCTTAGCCCCAAGGCTTGGGATACTATGTTATAGTCTTGATCCTACCTTTTATTATGTAATAAGGTACTATAAGGAAATCATGCCCTCCCTTAGTTCCTATGCACAAATGCTAAACAATATAACATTGGAAGGACCTTGGTCCTAAAGTGCAAGTGTTAATATGCTAAGGTTTGATTAAATAAAAAGTATGTTTTAAATTTGGACTATGGGTTTTATGCCATAATTTACTTGTTAATATAATGGTTCGTTGGTTATATATTTATATGGTTATATGTTAATGATTATGGGGTTTAACCCAATCTTCGATTCTTGGTTTGAAACAATGATTGAAGTTTTATGGTTACAAATGGCTGGGAGTTATGATGGCTTAAAGGATTAGTATCTTGGTTCACTTGTGAATCTATGGTACTTCCTTGGCTGTGAGTTGACAACGCAGCCATAATTTCAATGTTGGCCCGCGAATGCATCTTGTTCATCCACCTATACAACATCCTTGCTAAGGTTGCACAAAGAGTTAATGTGTCGTTGTTTTGTTTGAATTCTCCATTCTTTGGTTGTTTGGGCTGTAAAAGAAGAGAGACAAGGATATGTTATGTTAATGGTGATTGTAATGGGGTTTTTGGGTGAGAAAACCTACTCATGGTTTTAATGGCCTTCTTCCTAGATGCTTTCCAAGGTGGACGTGAAGATTTCATGGTTCCAACAGTCACATGTAGCATGTAGCATGTTTCTTGTGCCTCTAATAGATCCTACCATGACCTTCAGCTATGAACTGCACCTTATGAGGGAAGGGACTGTTCATTCAATTCTACAAGCTTTGATTAAGTATTTTAAGTGATTTCGCTGTAAAAAATGACGTTCTTTTTGTTTTTGTGCAGGAAAAGGAGGGATAAGGGAATCCTAGGGGAGAAAACCCTTGGCCCTCTCTATGAATCCACTAGGTAAAAAACTTCAAAGTTTAGCTTCTTGTTTACATTATTTCATTCTTATAAAAGTTATAACTAAAGCTAATTGTTTTGTAGGTGGAGAGAATTGGCAAGGAAGTTGAAAAGGTCACCTCCTCCCACAAACATGTCTTAGAATGCCAATGTAAGATATGAACAATGAAAACCCTTACTTTGTTTTTATTTCAAGTTTAAAATACACTCCTTAAATAAATGGTTCTGTGTATTTATTCTATAGGTAACTCTTGGTGGTGTCTTGGAATCATGCAAAGGGTTCATACTTTAACCTTTAGCAATATAAGTTATAGTCTTTTTAAATCAAACTTTAGGGTTTAAACCCAACTAACAAAAGGCTTATGACCTCTTTGCTCCAACATTCATTTTTGTTTTTGGTTATGTGTGTGGAAACTTAATTAATGTTTTAAAAAGGTTTTGTGGGAGCCATTGTGGATGGACTTACCACCACCTATAATTTAATAATTTTAATTGAGTTTTGTTTAAACCGGATGTGGGTTCCATCAAAATGGTCTTACAATCACATGGTTGCGAGATCGTGTTTAATACTTGCCATTGTTAATATTTAACTCTTAATACAACCCATACGGTATTTGCAATTTATGTGGAGTGTTCTTGATTTATATGTTGTAGATTTACATCGTGGATGTAATGCATGCATTTGGTTTAGATATTTTTTAGATATGGATATTATATTTAATAAAACTCACTTTACATCTATGATGTGCTTATTTCCATGTAAAAGAGTTGATTGAATTCATGTGCTATATGTAGAGTTATTAAATCCATAGATTATTGTGATATTTTATTGCTTATGCAATGGTAACCATCCTCCTATGGGCTTACTACCATACTTGGAAATTACAAAGACTCATTGTTGCGAATAGTTGGGTGCTTTTTATTTGAAAATTGTAGTATTTAATTTCTTTAACTTGCAGTTGGATGTGAATCAAATCTAAAATAAGGGTTACTGGGATTTTGGTTGTTGATTGTTAGTTTATTATTAACTAGGGTATTTACAATTCTTTAACTGACAACTAGCTATGTTATAATTACTCTAGTTGGTATAATTCGTGAATAATTTGCATATCTATTTTGATGAATTTCATAAATAAAGTATCTGTAGATATTTATTTAGATCCCATTGATCCTGATTTGAAGAGTCTTGATTTTTACAAGGGTTTGTGAGATGAGGTTTATTTAAAATTAAAAATCTGTAGAAGGTTTCAGCTCTTAACACGATATGGGAACCATCCAGTTTACAACATTTTTTGATTATTTATTTTACACAGAGAAATAATTGATTGTAACATTTGATCTTATTTGTTTTTATGCTCTATCTGTAATTTTCTTATAATAAGTAGAGAATGATATCTCTATTTACCTCCATAGTAAGTTAACTAGATCTATCCTAGAATACATTATGAGAATGGTTTAGCAAGAATAATTTACAAACTTTTAAATAATTAAAAGAAGTGAATGTTTCGATTTGAATCCATAGCAGAACATGAATAACTAGATTTAATGTAGTTACGCTAAAAGAATACTAATTACTATAATATTACACATTACTAGCAATCTTTGATTGATGTATGGATACCCGATCTAAGATACATTAATAAATAAATATAGTATTTTACGAGCATGAATAAAATACAGAAACGAAGATCTAGATTTGATAACATAATAGGAAGGAGTACTGAGCTGTAACAAATCTACATTCTATTTATACACATAATAGATATTTGTCCCATACAGATGCATAAAACATTTAAGCCTAAAGAATATAGTTGCAATTGAAAGTCAAGATACGCATCCTACTGTAACTAGATTTAATAATAATCAATAGAATAAGAACTTAGAACCACTACTGAGAAAACATAAATGCAATAGTCGTTCCTCCCAACCTACTCCTAGAGGAGCCAAATCACTTGCTCTTAAACCCCCGAGCCTGTTCGCTGAACCACAAGAGAAAAATACACTTAAGGTGCCATCTCTTGCATTATCAAATTCAATCCATGTCCAATGCTAGCCTCTTGCTTGCTAATGGACATACTATTATATAGTATTCAACACTCAACAAACAGTTGTGACCTGATTTTGGGGAAGATGCCTCATGTGCCTTGAGTTCTCACTCAGTAGCTACAACCACTTGTCTTTTCCACTTGTGGGTCAACAAACACTTTTCAACAACTATTTCATTTCTGTCCTCTTTAGTATTATTTATTAATAAAAGAGTAATTCATTACATCTTGTTTTATTTTTTACTTCGTGTCAAATTTATTTAAAATAATAAAATAAAATATTCTAGCAAAATTGAATAATAAATTGTTAAATCTTGGTGTATTACATCCATACAAGTGACAACGTGCATCTACATATTGAATTCTAACATTTCTTTTCATATGATGTGGTGTTACATCAACAAAAAAAATTGTAAAATATTATCACTATAAATATCATCACTATAAAGGTATCTACAAACTCGAGAGAGTCAATATATGCAATGTAAATATTTAAAATTCAATTTGAGACCACATGTTTGATTAAATATTTTTTTATAAAAAACTACTATAAAATCTAGAATAATCATGGAAAAAATTACACAAAAATATGTCTTCCCCATAATTCTTTATATATTAAAAAGACCTAAAACTTGTATTTGTTTTTCATGTAGTATTATATTGAATGATAATTAAAAAGAAACAACACATAAATTAATGTTTATATGAGTAAAGTTTTTATCTTAACATTGATATATATGAAAAAAATTAAAATTGATTTTGAAATAATTAAGAGATTTCTTTTATTATTGTATTTATATTTTTGAATATATATATTGAAAAGTGGTTCACCATGGAATCTCAATTTTATACCATGGTTACGTCTACTTGGGAAAATATCTTATACTTGCTAGGCAAGTATACATGAACTTGAGCATCATTAATCACAATAAATGGCTCACCAACCCAATATTTCATTACATACAAGGGCACCCAAGAAGCAAATTTCCCCGACAAGATTCGAACCCGAGCAAGGAGCGCAATAACCAAATCTCCCAACCACCCAAGCTACACCGAATGGACTTATATATATATAATATTATTATTATATTACATTTATTTTGTATTAATTAATTTTTATTTAATCTATATATATATATAATCAACATTATAAATTACAAAGTAAAAAATTTCCCTCCTAAACAGTAAAAATCAACTTTGTGGTACAAAATATTTCAAATATATATTATAAAAAAAATTCAAAATACATTTTATAATAAAAATATATTATAAAAATAACTTACACAATATTATCAAAGTTAATTTTGATTGTATTTCAATACCGGATCCTTCTAAACATAAAACAAGCTTATATTAATTTGGATCTATGATATTAAAAAATATACTTGTAATTATGAAATTTATTTGTTTAATATTTTTATTTTTATTTTTTATTAACTTAGAAATTATATATATTTTTATAATTTTATTATTTCACCAATACAAACTTTTATAACTTTTTAACTTCCCAAAATTATTGCGAGTTTGTAAAGATTTTTGAGAAGATTTGTAAGCGTATGAACAAGATTTTAAAGTAAACCAAGTGTTATCCTTCTTAAGATCAAATTAAACCGAAGTTGATCTTAGTAAACCTTAATCATCATCATCATTTGATTATGAAAAAATAATATAAAAGAATAAAAAAACATATAAATATAATAAAAACTATTATATTAATTAATATAAAAAATACTTACTTTATTTATTTATATTAACTTTAAAATAATTAGAAAAATTAGACATTATCTAGAGTACATCCATCTCATCAATCATTATAGTTAAGCATTATCCTAGGAAAGCGCACTGGATACTTTATAAGTGTAATATCCCCAAAAATTGAAAAAAAAATATTAGGCTAGTTAAAAATACATATTCTTGACATTATTGAACTTGCTGAATGTGTCGTACTCTATTGTACTATTGATTTGTTGTAAGTTGTTTTTACGTCCTACTTCCTTACTTTTAGTTATGATTATTACTATGTTTACTGTGTTTAATTATAATGGCGTAATGTTGATTACTATGATATTCTTATGGTTACGCATTGTTGTGTATGTTAGATACTTTGATTATGTACTTCATTGTTAATTTACATGTGCTTACTACTGTATACATGGTTCTAACTTAAATGTTTTTTTGGAACCAAAGTGGGTGGAGTGGCGGGACTAGTTCTCCCATGTAACTGCCTCAGAGGTAAAAGTGTGTACTTGTCTATTGGGCTTACTTAGTTCTCTCGAACTAATGCAGTGTTATCATGTTTACATGTAGGGTACTTAACTATAGAAAAGTTGTTACGGAGTCTTGAACATTTGATCATTAGTACTTGTACATGCAGCAAGTGACATCTACTGGTTGTTATTATTGTTCTTTACAAACTTGTGTTAGTGACAAGGTCAATCTTACACCTATTATTGTATGACACAAACTTTGTATTTTAATGGCACTTATTATTCATGGTGTAATTGCTATCAACTGTTAATACCCTAGCATTTTTGTAATATATGTTTAATTTTCGAAAAGCAATAACATATGCTTTCATTTTATGCTTTTACAGGTTCATATAAATTTTGTTAAAAACAAAACTTGGCTTTATGCTTAACAACATACCATGGCATTTTGCATGTCATGTCTTAGGGTTAAAGCCTAAAGAGTTAAATGAGCATAGTCCTAAGGTGTAAAACCTATCGTATGAGATGTAAGTGATAACTTAAGACATGTATTAAACATGGGAGGAGAAATTAAACCATTGCACATGGGGTTTATAACTTTACATGAAATGGAGGAATTCGATATCGTAACACATAAGAACTCTAGATAAGTGCGTTTGGGGGTCGTTAATGGACACTAGGTTGGCTCCTTTAATGCGCATTGGAAACTATGGAAGCCCAACATAGGGCTTGGCTCCATGATGAGGTTTGGTCATTTGTAGTTTCATTGCTTTCCCTTTGTCTCTATGTAATAGGGAGAATGCGACCCCTAGAATAATGATAGGTATGGTATCGTTTTGGTTTCGCAACATTATTGTTTGTTGTAGCTTGTTCAATGATTTCATACTTCTCATTATTGTTATCATGTTGTGGTTGCAGCTTACAGGGATGGCGAGGAGGGGCATGGTTCTTAGTTTGAAAACAAGCCATGGGAAAAGCCATACTTAAGGTAAGCATATTAACAAGTCTTCACTTGTCACCTCTTGGCTTTATGGTTGAGACTGGGTTTTAACTCATCGTTGGTTGGGGTTTTCTTGAGTCTGGTTCCAATAGATGTATTTGATTTTGGGGTTTGACTTTGTCTGGGATAAATTTTCATTTTGTGCTGTGACAGACTTGGGTTTTTTATGGGGTTTCGATGGCCTTTGGGCCTCAGTTTATAAAGATTTGGATTTGTAATATTATGGTACTGTTACGAGCGATGGGAGCCTTGGTACTTTTGACAAGCTTTGTGTGTATTGCATAACTGGTGTTTTGATTTATGACAAAATCCGGGGAAACACCATTGCTTGCAATGGTGCCCTAGCCAATGGAATCGACTGTGTAAACTTTATTATGGATTTATATGACTGTTTATAAATGTATGTTTTTTTGATGTCATTGTATTCCTGCATTTTGATTTCACGGTTATTATACCTGTGTTTTGTATGCCATTCACCTTTATGGTCGGTTATATTAGTTAGGTGAATGACTAAATAATCAGCGCTGATGGATTTTGGGGCCACGTCGTGAATGGTTTTGGCACTCACCATCATAGCTATGATATCATAGATGGGTGCATACTTACTGTTTTACTATATAATGTGTATTTAAAAACAAAATAAAAGAATACCGTGGGTGTAAACCCTGTGTGTGAAAACTTTGTTGTAGGTTGTTTCGTTGATAAGGATAAGCATTGAAATAGTTATTTTTAGTTTGCTGTTGATTATTTATGGGGTCGAGGCCATGGATTATAGTGCATGTGAAACGTAAGGGTATTACGACCTCTATGTAAATAATTAGTTTAATGTTTATAGCCCACATACAAAACTTTGTATAGTGTGGCTTTGTAAAATGTAGAAAGACTCTACAGGATTCGATCCTCGGTCATTGTTTATTATAATGAGGTTTTATAAATCGATTACTGTGTATTAAATTCTCTTGGGTTTTTAATATAATGGGCATTGTGGTTTATGGTATGCGAATTGGCATTTGAAATGTCCACTGGATTCGATCATGGGATTTCTTCTTTAAATATATAGTTTGTAAATTAACATTATAATGATACTGTGGTTCTTATTACATGGTTTCTGTAGGTAATATTATGACATGAAATTTCTATTTATATGGATTTTAATATTATAGGTTTGAAATTGTTATTTAAGCCACGACTTTGTAATGTTAATAAAGTTATTATTGTTTATACTTCGTAGAAGTAACTTATATATATATATATATATATATATATATATATATAGTATAATGGTTAGTTTCTTGTTATTATAATTTGTTAATGGTAATTAAATATAGGTTTTAATTTAAGCTTAGATCTTAACTAGTATTTTATTTAAACATGGCTCTTGTGATAATATGAAATATGTCAGTAGGGAAATAAATAGCTAGGTATTTTAATATGATATAATTCTTAGTTTGTAAGAAAACAATATTAAAACAATAAAAGACAATACATAAGAAAGACCTAAAAAAAATACCAAACCCTTAATAATCTTGAAACAATAATTAAATTACACCGTAGGGTTATAGTTAAAAATGTAAACACTAAAATAATCAGATAGAAACAAAATCACATAGGGTTAGAAAATATAATGTAAACATTTGCCTAGTCTAGTTAGCACTTATTCTAGAAAATGAAATAGGTAGTCTAGAACCTCATACCTGTAATTTGAAGCTCCTTTAATGGTTGAAACGTGCACACTCAAATAAACATCATTAGCAATTCATAGTCAGATCTAACCTCTGTAGTACATGAATGAATCACTTTGGAACTACCATGTTCTACCCAACCATGACCGAGAACCATTCCTGGTTTCAATCTAGATCCCTCCGAGTTGGTTCCAACATGCATGTAGCTTAGAGCTCTGTTGATGGGCGTATTTGACTAAGCCCGCAACGGGGGAAAACGACCCAGTCCGGGACCCTTAGAATAGGCTCCAAGCTGTTTGGAATAGTCGCTCCCGACAGATTTAAAGGCTCTGCTGGCCTGGGATCCTAGAAAACTAATGGTTACAATTAATGCTACTGATAGTTAGTGTCGATCCTATACTTAAAATTACAAAGATTAACCCAAGTTATATATTACAAGGAACGGAAACTGTTAAGTAAAATCATTCAAAACAATTAACTCTGAATACATAAATAAAACATAAATCTGGACAAGATTCGTATGCTACAAAGTCATGTTATATTTATATACAGATGTACAGTAATTACATAGAAGGATAAACTGAATGTAATTAAAGAAAAGGATCTAACTCAACAAGGTTCTTCGGATAGTACAAAAAGCAGAAACTGAATAAAATATAATTCTGATCTAATACCTATCCTGATCAGGAGCAAAAAATTAATTTAACCTGTAACCAACTGATGTTGATAAAGACACTGTATGTAAACATTTGCTGATATTTAAAGAAATTCAAATATTGCAAATCATACAAGCATCATTACACATTATGTAACGATAATATCAATTATTAAGTACAAAACATGACATACCAACAAAGTTAAAAACAGGAACAGCCGATACCTGATAAATTATATTCGCACAATTCATCAAGGAAATTATAACAAACATTATAATATAGGAAAGCAAATATTAAAACTGAAAGATATTATCATCCACATAAAAAATTTTAAAACTGTAAATGTGTGTAAAACATCACCAGTTCAAACATTGTAACAACTGACAGATAACTGCCTAGAGGCACAGATAGAACGAGCCAGCAGTTTTGTTCTTGCTTCCCCAGAGTATCGACCCCATTTTCATATTCACTATCAGCCCTTTAAATACATTTTGATTTTTCCCAAAATAACATTATCAAAAGCTAATAATCCAGATCGTGATCCCTAACTAATATCGAATAAAAATGACAAGTGGAACATGTCGTTTTTTCAGCGAATGCACAACTATTCCATCCATCACATGGGATCGAAAACAAAAGAGTGGCACCTATAATACAATCCGTCCAATATCGATTTGTCTCCAGAAATACAGGGATCGCCAATATACCCAAAATCCTCAAAATCGGGAAAAGAGATATTCATGTTACTATCTGCGATACAACACACAAGAATTATAATTAAAACATAATTGAAATAATAGCAAATAAAATCATCAACAAATAAACTCGAAATAATCAAATACCTGATCTTGATCAACAAAACAACATATCACCAAACACTACAGATTGACTGGGGCGTTGAAAACCTGAATATTAACTCCACTAGGTTGACTTGGTGAAGGAACTTTAAACTGCATTAAGGCGATCTGAGAATTAAGCTCACGCAATTTTTCTTTGCTCTTTTCATTCTCATCCTGTAACTTAAGCACCCGCCTGATAAGTTTGTTTTTATGGTTCCTCAGTCGCACAAGATGCTGATTACTTTCATCAACTTTTACTTTTAAACCCTCATTATCAGCTCTCAATAAGTCTCGACTCGCTACTATTTCGTTCATCTTATCTTCCATTCGGCGAACCTTGTCTAACAGACAACTAATGAACATAGTGTGAATAATTTCCCCAATTCCACGAGAAACAGCTGAAGTTGTGTTAACAGGATTTTCTTTTACAACTGAATCAGTCGTACAATGAACTAGGACCTTCTGAACTTTCTTATCCACTGTTGAAGGACTATCACGATCAAGAGTGATATCAATATCAGGCCGAACAGCCTGAACTTCTACAGACAGCGAAGGATTTTCAGAGATGCCTTCAGCAGTTACGGGGTGATTTTATCCAGCTAGATCAGTATCAAAATCACAATGAATCGCCTCATTGTTAACAGGTAAAGGAGTACTGATTTCCTCTTCATCAATTACAATGGTTTCGACTGGAAGCTTAACATCCATAGGGTTTTGCGCCATCCTGGCTTTCGCCATGCTCCTGGTTAGCCTTCTAACCAACTTGGACCTAGGTAGATTTCCTCGACGATCTCCAACTCTGTCGCTACCGTTTGATGGAGTGACGGGTGACAGGGTTGAAATTTTCTTCATACGTCTAGGCTGTAAGGAGGCATGGGAATCGGTCTCTGGGTTACCCATAGGTGCTTGAGAGGGTTCTGCACTCTTAAGGCTAGGGTTTAATGTAGGTTTGCTCAAAGGAGCCGAACTTGAAACCCTATGTTTGCAACAGTCATCTGGACTATCAAACATACAATGACAAAACTCTGAGAAACCATTTGATTCTAAGAACTACTCCCATGAGCGACCAGACTTCATTAGTTCATTCTCAATCAACATACGGACTAGCCCGTGGTGAAACAAACTGTGGCTTACATGTTTTGGTCCCTTCTTTATAGCGTTTGACATTTTAAACAAACTGTGTAGAAGATAGTAAGGGAGATTGATGGGAAATCCTATGAAAGTAGCCATCAAACGAAGGTGGTATACATAGGCCGAGGACAACCGACCTTCGCAGGTTAAATACCTGTGAATTAAATCAAGCACGGGGCGCCATTTTTTCAAGAAATACTTACGTGCAACTCCTGTCCGAAAAGAAATTTCTTGAGACGGGTTCTTCAGCAACGATCTCCATTCCGTAATCTCCATTTTCTGATACTTAAACCGCTTCTGCCCATCCAGAGACAGACCTGTTGCACTTGCAATCGACCTCTCATCAACCCGGAAGCACAAATCTCCAACTTCTGCTTGATAGTTTACCAGGGACAAAGCAAACACTCTGGTGACTTCTGGATTAGAATCAGAAAACTTCTCAAGGAATGGCAGCCACCCGACATCTTTGACCTTTTGCAAAAGCCCAGGGTTCGAATTCAACAGGGTTAACTCATAGGGTTCGACTCTCACAACAGGGGCCATTACTGATTGTTTATAAATGCAAAACCATGCACAGAATACATGCCACCACCGGATTAACGACAGAAGAGCAGGTTGAGAGCACTTGGGACCGAGACTCAGCAGTAGTAAATAATACACAGGATAAGCCATACGTGAATGTAGGCGAAACCCCTGCGGGTTTGGCATGAGCAGAGCAATCACTACTCGGAGTGCTGAACGCAAATGAAGGTTGAAACCCTGAAAGACTAATGTTATCTCAATCAAGCCTAAATTAAATGACAGGAAAGCTCGAGGTGTACGTAATAACAGGTGCTCCACTGGTAAACATCCACGACAAGGAATAGGTACGAGAGCTGAGACGTGGACAGCAGGGTAAGTACGAGTGTCATAATAACACTCTGAATTCGTGATGAGTGTGACTCGTGCCATAGATCATTCCTCATAATGTGTTCGGCTCATTCATCAAAGGTGGTGAATTATCATATAACTCGACACTAGACCTTTGCATATTATCACATGCAAATTAATATCAATGCAAATAATGGTTAACAAACTTTAGGATATGGCATGCGAATCATGTATCTAGGATTCTATAGAGTTCGACAAACCTTTGATCAACATTACCCGATTCTGCATAAAGATCATGATACACGACCTTAGTAATATTTCTTATCAATGAAATCGACCAGAAACGGTGTTAATGTTTAAGAGAACCTACACAACTAGGATATATAGCATCAAGCATAAAGACCATGAACACTCATGTATTAACATCCCTAGTTACAATTCATCCAAACCAGTAACTCAGAGATATTGATATCATTGATCCAATGTAACTTGCAAAGTTTGTTCAAAAAATGTTGACTTCAATAAATCAGTAGCCAAGGAAAAATCCTCCTTTCAGTAGCCGAATCTATCCCTTTTAAAATTTAAACATTTCATCGAACAAAATGGGATTTTGTTCGATGAAATAACGATTTTAGAAGGCTGTTGAGCGGGGGCACAACAGATGGCGACTTGCTGGATGAAACAGTTATCTCTGTTTATTTACCTGAAATCATGCAAGCAAAGAAATTAAATCCTTAACATAAGTCATTGCATAGATAATACTGCTTTAACATCTCAACCAGATTCAAAAATTTCATAGTCGTAGACATTACCAGCGGATTACAGTTTTAGTTTTTTGTTTGACAAACATCGGATTTCTAACAAAGCTCAGTCCAGAAGAGTAGAACAGTGAATGATTCAGTCTTAAAAGATAAAATCACAATACCACAAGCATAGCCCTGCTGCCAGCAGGCGTCCATAGCCTTGACAGGGTTACTTTAAAACCCACAAACTGCCAGTATCCAACCTGCTAGTGAAAAGTTTACAATTCTGGGCAATATAAACCGTTACCATTATTTTATGTTTTCTCTTTTATTTGTTTCATTAGTCATGAAGGCCATGATTCAAGCTTGATAACCTGATAGTAATCATGTCAGTCACCAGCCTACATGACAGTAAAATGAACCGGCTCGTGATGAGACCTTTCACCCCTCAGAGTTTTATGTCTAAGGGTCATTGCCTAGGCTTGGTAACCGGAGACGACAATGCTACTGGATGTAAACTTATGATCCTGAACAGACCGTCTCATCACGAGACCTTCTGTCCTTCAGACAACTTTTCGAATGTTCAAGTCTATCTTTACCCAGAACGTAATTAAAGTTAATCCCAAAAGAGATTATCTTAGCAGGTAGGGAGGCGAGTCTGCTCCTCTTTACGAGAAGGGATGGCGTAAGAGATTTAATAGATGACTTTACCAAACACTGCTTTAATCTCCTTAGACAGAATTTTGCAGAAACTGATATAGGGAATTAACATGTGTTAGAAATTGCTGGTAATATCCAGGACAGTGGAATTCCCTTCTCTGTGTGGGAAGTAAAACAGAATGACAATTTTCAGAAAAGTAATGCCTTTGTGCATGATTTTCAGGTAAATTTCAGAAATTGAATTCAGTCATCAGTTGTGGGGTTTGGTGAACGTATCAGGTTCAGATCACAAAAACAAAACAGAAAAGACACACAGACCAAGAGCAAAATAGAATCATTCAAACAATCACACCACACCAGTGATATATACAGGATGATCCCTTGAGGAGGATCAACAGAAGTATCTTTTGATTAGGTGACCATTTACTGGAAGGTCATCAATCTCACCTTCCAATGTTTACAGCCTGAAAGTGCTGGGACCAAGCTTTTCTGTAATAATGAATGGTCCTAGACACAAACGGTGAAACTTTGTATGGTTTCCCTTATCTTTGTGTTCCTTATCCCATCTTAAAACTAAATCACCTACTTCCAGATCTCGACTGACTGATTTTCTGAGGTCAAACCAAAGCTTCACAGTCTGCTGATGTTTTTCAAACTTCTTTCTAGCCATTTACCTATCCTCTTCTAACTTCTGCAAGGTGTTAATTCGATGCTCCATAGCTGAGCATGGTACTTCTTGTACTGACTGGGCAAGTTGTAACGAAGGCAGGAACAAGTGAGGCGGTAGAATGGCTTCCTTGCCATATACTAGGAAAAATGGAGAATTTCCAATAGCGGCTTTGGGGGTTACCATGTCAGCCCACAAAGCGCTTGACAGAGCAGTATGCCAATCTCTGTGATGGTTAGCCACAGTACGTTTCAGAATCTTGATCAGATTTTTATTAGATGATTCTGCCAGCCCATTACCTTGAGGGTAATAGTTAGCAGAATACTTTAATTTTATCCCTTTTTCTAATGCATACTGAGTCAATTTAACAGAAGAAAAATAAGTAGCATTATCAAATATTAAAGACTTAGGCATACCGAATCTAGTGATGATGAAGGAATCAAGGAAAGCTATCACCTGATCTGAATTGACTATTCGTAATGGGATGGCTTCAACCCATCGAGTGAAGTAATCTGTGGCAGTAAGAATATATTTATGCTGCTGTGAAGAGGATGGAGTAATTGGGCCAACAATATCCAGACCCCATTGCTGAAATGGGACTTCAATGATAACTGGCTAGAGGGGTAATGATGCCCTTTTCAGTCTGCCTCCTGTCCTTTGACAGTCCTGGCACTTCCTAGCGAAAGCATATGCATCTTTGAATAATGTGGGCCAGTAGTACCCAGCTTTAAGTATCTTATGGGCCGTCGTTTCACCGCTAAAATGTCCTCCCACTGGACCTGCATGCAATTGAGATAACACGTTATCAGCCTCATCCTTTTCTAGACAACGAAGGAATACTCCTTCAAAAAAATTTCTGAACAAGATATTGTCAATGAGCTGATAAGGTGTAGATTTCAATCTTAAAGCCCTCTTATGACGTGGGTCTAAATGTTCAGGGGCTGTCCCATGTAATAAGAAGAATTTAATATCCTCATACCAAGAATCAAAAGGGGTAGAGTTCAGAAAAACTTCCCTTTCAAATAAGGAAGGATTGCTGAAGAAATGCAGATCTGATTCAGCACTGTCTGCAGAGCCAGCTGCTAGCTTACATAGACCTTGTCCCCTGACAATATTTAATGTTTTTATTTCCAGGTCGTATTCCTGAAGTGCGGTGACCCAATGTGCTCGTTTTTCACCAAGATCCTTCTGCACCAAAAGATTTCTTACTGCAGAATATGGTACAACTACCTTGGTGTGGGACTTCAGTAAGTAAGGCCTGAAATGTTTAACAGATTTGAAAACCGCAAAAGCTTGCTTGTCCACTTCCAGGTAATTCAGTTCTGCACCATTAACACCAGAACTCGTAAAAGCAATAGGAGCCTCGTTATTTTCCTGGTTTTTCTGTGTCAGAACAGCAGCATACGACAAATCAGAAGCGAAAGTATATAAAATAAATGGTTTGGAAAAATCTGGGCTAGTGAGAGTGGGGGCTTCAGTGATAGCTTTTAAAATGTCACGAAAAGATTGCTTCTCATCAGCATTCCATTTAAACTCAGCATCTTTCCTAATCATCTTCTGTAATGGCCTAACAATTTCCGTATATTCAGGGATGAATCTAGAAACAAAATTTATTTTTCCAAGAAGGGACTGCATGGAATTTTTCGAGTGAGGCATCGAAATATGAGATATAGCATGAGTACATTCTGGGTCAATATTAATGCCTTGTTTAGACACAACAAAACCCAGCAACTTACCTTCAGTGACTGAAAAGATAGATTTCTTAGGGTTTAGCGAAATCCCGTACTTCCTGCAATGCTCGAACACTCGTGTGAGATGAGTTATATGATCAATCCTATTTTTAGAAAAAATAGTAACATCATCAAGATAAATTACAACAAACTTACCAATCAGACCTCTGAAGGTGATATCCATTGCTCTCTGGAATGTTGCACCAGCATTTATGAGACCAAAAGGCATCTTCCTATAAGCATAGGTTCCCCAAGGTGTCCTAAAAGTTGTTTTCAATTGATCCGCTTTGGATACCAACACTTGGTTGTATCCTGAAAAGCCATCTAATAGAGAAAACATCTCAGATCCGGAGACCTGTTGCAGGATTTTCTCCATTGTAGGAACAGGATAATTGTCCTTATCAGAAACCTTGTTCAGGTTTCGGAAGTCGACACACAATCTAATGTCGCCATTTTTCTTCCTTACGGGTACAAGATTTGCTACCCATTGGGCATGCCGAACGGGGAAAATTATCCTAGTGGCAAGGAGTTTATTTAGCTCCTTTTTGACAGATGGCTCTAAGCTGGGGTACATTTTTCTCAATTTTTGTTGAAAAGGCTTCGCCTCCGGTTTCATAGGAATGACATGTTGCATGATATTGGGGTCAAATGTTTTCAAGTCATCATAGGTCCATGCAAATATGTCTTTGAATTCCTTAAAGAGTTTAATAAAGGCTGTTCGTTCTTGAGCAATACATGTGCTTCCCAAATTTACACATTGGGGGTTTTGCTCAGTTCCTAGATTGACAATGTCAGACTGCATGATGGAACTGCCAGTTTTATAGTTTCTTGCAGCTTTGAATTTATCCTTTAAGTCATAAAATTTTTCAAGTTTGATTACTGACCTGGGAAAAGCACTAACCTGATCAAGGGATTCTTGAATTGAGCAAGGCTTATGGATTACCGTGAAATTGTGTAGGTCCTCATCATGAGTCATTTCGTCCAAAACTGCATCCTTAAAAGTATCTTTAAGAGTCAGAAAATTGATCAATTGCTGGTCGTCATTGAAAACTCTCCAATTTACAATGTTGTCAGGAATAGAAGGCCTGAACAGTAATTCAATCGAGAAAGCATCAGTAAGAATTTCTTCAGATGGAATCAATCTCGAGGCAACATTAGCCAAGAGATCAGCTTCTTGATTTAAATAGCGGGGAATGGAACTTATATTAAATGCTTCAAATGCTAACAGTAAATTCCATACCTCAGTTTGATAATTTCTCAAGTGTCCAGCTATGCAGTGTATGGTATTACGTACCTGACTAACAATAATTTTGGAATCTCCTAAGACTATCAAGGCTTTGGCTCCCAAATCAATCGCTTTCTTCAACCCTTGAATGAGGGCTTCATACTCAACGATATTATTTGTGCAGTCAAACTCTAATCTGCAAGCAATGAAATACCTTTTTCCACAAGGGTCAATCAGTAAACATCCCGCACCAGCTCCTTCTTTTGACTTGGAGTCGTCAAAGTAAAGAGACCACAACTCGTCATTGAGATCTAAATTTGGTGTATCCGGGACTGAAATTTCAGCTTGAACTTGTGTAAAATGATAGATTTCACACTGTTGATTTAAATCAGGAATTTCTGAAATTTCAGCCTCTAAATTGCCAAAATATGAGTCAGCCATATAGTTACCCAATATGGTATCAGCAAACAGGACTGGTTCATTTGAGTCATCAATTTCCGTGACGATATGCTTCATATACCGTTCTCTATCGATTCTGATTTTGTTCGGATGACCCTTATGAGGTATCCATAAGTGTGACCAGTCTGTCACTAAATATCTATCGAGTTTCTGTGACCAATCCCTGCTAAGAAATAAACCATACGCTTCTGGTATATCAGCAACAATAATATCGATAACAAAATGTACTTGGGGATTGGAAGCTAACCTTATTAGCACCTCCTTCAGTTTGCCTATTACCTTTATGTTTGAATGATCCAGCTGTACAATACTGGTATCGCAAGGCTGAGGGACAACATTAAGCCTTTTACACACCGAGTAAGGAATTACATTTTTGGATGCCCCTGAGTCAATCATACAGTTATGTACTTTGCGGTTAAATATTTCAAACGAAAGTAAAAAGGGTGGAGTTGAAGAATCAGATTTTTTTCCTATTGATGATGCATTGACTGAAGACTTTTGCGAATTATCTTTATTGGTAACAGCACTATTCTGGTTGGAAGAAGTCTTACTAGTTTTACTTGGCGAAACCCCTTGCACCATTTTCTCACGAATTATAGGTATTTTTATGAGTTCATAGAGAGAAATATTAGCCCTACTCTTCTTTAAGTCTTCAATCAAATAATATTCTAACTCAAGGGAAGGTGGAGATTTACTAATCGCAGGCTGATCTTTGTCTTTAGCAGCTGAACTATTATCTGGAACAGTTGTGGCAGGTTCAGTTGAAGGCTGATCTTTTTTACTTCTGGTGTTATGCTGATGCTGATTCACATTGACAACAGCCACCTCTTCGTCATCAGTTAATTCTGAGGTGTCCCAGAAATGACTGATGACATTGGGTGGTTTATTATCATTGTTATCATTGGTGTCTTGTTTATCTTGAGAACTCTGTCCTGAAGACTGAGTTTCATTTTCAGTAGTTGTTTCCAGATCTGAAACTATCGCTTTGAGAAAACTGTTAATTTCCTCAATGTTATTGGCTTCAGAGGGTGAATTTTGTTTTACAGCTGGATTTTGAAAAGGTCTTCTAAATAACTGTCTGGGTGGTTCTTTATTTGGGGTATTATCAGAAGTGCCTTTTTTTAAATCGATGATCTCATTAGAATGTTTTTTGATAACTCGTTGGAGACTATCCAAATCTAAAGCATCTTGACTTCTTTTGTCAGAACCAGTTGTAGTTTTGGCAGGTCTGTCAATCTTCTTACGGGAAGAAGACGCTGAATCGGTATCTACTCCGGAATTTGCCTTTGTGGCAAACACATCCTTTTCAACCTTAATTGCTTCTTCGAAATTTTCAGCTAGAGTAAGTTTGGCCTTTTGCCGGACGAACATGGCTATTTTTCCAGGTAAGGCTGAAGTGTAAAATTCAATCGTTACATCCTCAGTGGGCCTTGAAGTAGCGGGAATTCTATTTCTTAAGGTCAGAAAGCATTGGTTAAAATCTTTAACCTTTTCTTTAGGTTCTATGCGAATTTTAGACAGTTCTGACACTAAGACTGCCGGAGACTTGTCATCTTCAAACTTGTTTATAAATGCGATATCAAATTCGTTCCAGCTGGTGATAGACCCAGCTGTCAAGGAAAAATACCATGTTGAAGCCTTTCCTTCAAACGTGTAAGGGAACAGTCGACATACGACATCTTCGTGTTCAACATCTAGAAGCCGGACTGCCAGCATAAACTTCTTGACGTGATCTTCAGCTGGCTCCTTCGACTCAGGGTTGAACTTAGGCAGAAGCTTCTCAGGGTGTTTAGGCAAAGGATGTTGAACACCAGGGACAGCAACAGCATCCTGGGCCATCCAAGGCATAGGGTTAGGCGGATTGGCAGCTGCCATGTTCCTAGGAGTCAGCGGTGGTGATGGTGATGTTGGTGGAGTATGGGGAGGGGAATGAGGCGGTGATGGTGGTCGCCTAGATCCTCCTGACAAATGTGGTCCTGCCGACGAGGAAGGCTGATTTACTTATATCAGGGGTTGTTGCACCTGAAGATCCGGAATGGGACGTAAAGGCAACTGTTGTTCACCCACAACAGGTACAGAATGACGGGTGCGAGGACGGGTAACCTGAGGGAGAGGTAGCTCAGTAGGCTGGCGCCCAGTAATACTTGAGTAAGCTCTGGTTAAAATTCTTTGAGATTTGTTTATGGCTTGTTCAATTTGATCTAGTTCTTCTGGACGGCGAGCACCACTGGCATCAAACTGGGAGATGAGGTTTCGAACTGAATCGGTCAAAGGATCGTCGCCTAGTCGTGATGACCGGCGTGTTCGTGATTGTGTAGTCGATTGTATTTGAGGGGTAGTTGGCTAATTAGTTTTGTTAACAGGGTTGTTGTCATCAGCCATTTTACGCTGGCCCTCCTTCTAGCACCATTGTTGATGGGCGTATTTGACTAAGCCCGCAACGGGGGAAAACGACCCAGTCCGGGACCCTTACAACAGGCTCCAAGCTATTTGGAATAGTCGCTCCCGAAAGATTTAAAGGCTCTGTTGGCCTGGGATCCTAGAAAACTAATGGTTACAATTAATGCTACTGATAGTTAGTGTCGATCCTATACTTAAAATTACAAAGATTAACCCAAGTTATATATTACAAGGAACGGAAACTGTTAAGTAAAATCATTCAAAACAATTAACTCTGAATACATAAATAAAACATAAATCTGGACAAGATTCGTATGCTACAAAGTCATGTTATATTTATATACAGATGTACAGTAATTACATAGAAGGATAAACTGAATGTAATTAAAGAAAAGGATCTAACTCAACAAGGTTCTTCGGATAGTACAAAAAGCAGAAACTGAATAAAATATAATTTTGATCTAATACCTATCCTGATCAGGAGCAAAAAATTAATTTAACCTGTAACCAACTGATGTTGATAAAGACACTGTATGTAAACATTTGCTGATATTTAAAGAAATTCAAATATTGCAAATCATACAAGCATCATTACACATTATGTAACGATAATATCAATTATTAAGTACAAAACATGACATACCAAAACAGTTAAAAACAGGAACAGCCGATACCTGATAAATTATATTCGCACAATTCATCAAGGAAATTATAACAAACATTATAATATAGGAAAGCAAATATCAAAACTGAAAGATATTATCATCCACATAAAAAGTTTTAAAACTGTAAATGTGTGTAAAACATCACCAGTTCAAACATTGTAACAACTGACAGATAACTGCCTAGAGGCACAGATAGAACGAACCAGCAGTTTTGTTCTTGCTTCCCCAGAGTATCGACCCCATTTTCATATTCACTATCAGCCCTTTAAATACATTTTGAGTTTTCCCAAAATAACATTATCAAAAGCTAATAATCCAGATCATGATCCCTAACTAATATCGAATAAAAACGACAAGTGGAACATGTCGTTTTTTCAGCGAACGCACAACTATTCCATCCATCACATGGGATCGAAAACAAAAGAGTGGCACCTGTAATACAATCCGTCCAATATCGATTTGTCTCCAGAAATACAGGGATCACCAATATACCCAAAATCCTCAAAATCGGGAAAAGAGATATTCATGTTACTATCTGCGATACAACACACAAGAATTATAATTAAAACATAATTGAAATAATAGCAAATAAAATCATCAACAAATAAACTCAAAATAATCAAATACCTCATCTTGATCAACAAAACAACATATCACCAAACACTACAGATTGACTGGGGCATTGAAAACCTTAATATTAACTCCACTAGGTTGACTTGGTGAAGGAACTTTAAACTGCATTAAGGCGATCTGAGCATTCAGCTCACACAATTTTTCTTCGCTCTTTTCATTCTCATCCTGTAACTTAACCACCCGCCTGATAAGTTTGTTTTTATGGTTCCTCAGTCGCACAAGATGCTGATTACTTTCATCAACTTTTACTTTTAAACCCTCATTATCAGCTCTCAATAAGTCTCGACTCGCTACTATTTCCTTCATCTTATCTTCCATTCGGCGAACCTTGTCTAACAGACAACTTATGAACATAGGGTGAATAATTTCCCCAATTCCACGAGAAACAGCTGAAGTTGTGTTAACAGGATTTTCTTTTACAATTGAATCAGTCGTACAATCAACTAGGACCTTCTGAACTTTCTTATCCACTGTTGAAGGACTATCACGATCAAGAGTGATATCAATATCAGGCCGAACAGCCTGAACTTCTACAGACAGTGAAGGATTTTCAGAGATGCCTTCAGCAGTTACGGGGTGATTTTGTCCAGCTAGATCAGTATCAAAATCACAATGAATCGCCCCATCGTTAACAGGTAAAGGAGTACTGATTTCCTCTTCATCAATTACAACGGTTTCGACTGGAAGCTTAACATCCATAGGGTTTTGCGCCATCCTGGCTTTCGCCATGGTCCTGGTTATCCTTCTAACCAACTTGGACCTAGGTAGATTTCCTCGATGATCTCCAACTCTGTCGCTACCGTTTGATGGAGTGACGGGTGACAGGGTTGAAATTTTCTTCATACGTCTAGGCTGTAAGGAGGCATGGGAATCGGTCTCTGGGTTACCGAGAGGTGCTTGAGAGGGTTCTGCACTCTTAAGGCTAGGGTTTAATGTAGGTTTGCTCAAAGGAGCCGAAATTGAAACCCTATGTTTGCTACAGTCATCTGGACTATCAAACATACAATGACAAAACTCTGAGAAACCATTTGATTCTAAGAACTGCTCCCATGAGCGACCAGACTTCATTAGTTCATTCTCAATCAACATACGGAGTAGCCCGTGGTGAAACAAACTGTGGCTTACATGTTTTGGTCCCTTCTTTATAGTGTTTGACATTTTAAACAAACTGTGTAGAAGATAGTAAGGGAGATTGATGGGAAATCCTATGAAAGCAGCCATCAAACGAAGGTGGCATACATAGGCCGAGGACAACCGACCTTTGCAGGTTAAATACCTGTGAATTAAATCAAGCACGGGGCGCCAGTTTTTCAAGAAATACTTACATGCAACTCCTGTCCGAAAAGAAATTTCTTGAGACGGGTTCTTCAGCAATGATCTCCATTCCGTAATCTCCATTTTCTGATACTTAAACCACTTCTCCCCATCCAGAGACAGACCTGTTGCACTTGCAATCGACCTCTCATCAACCTGAAAGCACAAATATCCAACTTCTACTTGATAGTTTACCAGGGACAAAGAAAACACTCTGGTGACTTCTAGATTAGAATCAGAAAACTTCTCAAGGAATGGCAGCCACCCGACATCTTTGACCTTTTGCA
Organism: Pseudotsuga menziesii; assembly: GCA_001517045.1. Taxonomy (NCBI): domain Eukaryota; kingdom Viridiplantae; phylum Streptophyta; class Pinopsida; order Pinales; family Pinaceae; genus Pseudotsuga; species Pseudotsuga menziesii. The sequence goes on from LPNX010473457.1 coordinate 29,634, forward strand.
AAAGCCCAGGGTTCGAATTCAACAGGGTTAACTCATAGGGTTCGACTCTCACAACAGGGGCCATTACTGATTGTTTATAAACGCGAAACCATGCACAGAATACATGCCACCACCAGATTAACGACAGAAGAGCAGGTTGAGAGCACTTGGGACCGAGACTCAGCAATAGTAAATAATACACAGGATAATCCATACGTGAATGTAGGCGAAACCCCTGCGGGTTCGGCATGAGCAGAGACATCACTACTCGGAGTGCTGAACACAAATGACGGTTGAAACCCTGAAAGACTAATGTTATCTCAATCAAGCCTGAATTAAACGACAGGAAAGCTCGAGGTGTACGTAATAACAGGTGCTCCACTGGTAAACAGCCACGACAAGGAATAGGTACGAGAGCTGAGACGTGGACAGCAGGGTAAGTACGAGTGTCATAATAACACTCTGAATTCGTGATGAGTGTGACTCGTGCCATAGATCATTCCTCATAATGTGTTTGGCTCATTCATCAAAGGTGGTGAATTATCATATAACTCGACACTAGACCTTTGCATATTATCACATGCAAATTAATATCAATGCAAATAATGGTTAACAAACTTTAGGATATGGCATGCGAATCATGTATCTAGGCTTCTATAGAGTTCGACAAACCTTTGATCACTATTACCCGATTCTGCATAAAGATCATGATACACGACCTTAGTAATATTTCTTATCAATGAAATCGACCAGAAATGGTGTTAATGTTTAAGAGAACCTGCACAACTAGGATATATAGCATCAAGCATAAAGACCATGAACACTCATGTATTAACATCCCTAGTTACAATTCATCCAAACCAGTAACTCAGAGATATTGATATCATTGATCCAATGTAACTTGCAAAGTTTGTTCAAAAAATGTTGACTTCAATAAATCAGTAGCCAAGGAAAAATCCTCCTTTGAGTAGCCGAATTTATCCCTTTTAAAATTTAAACATTTCATCGAACAAAATGGGATTTTGTTCGATGAAATAACGATTTTAGAAGGCTGTTGAGCGGGGGCACAACAAGCTCCTAAGGTAAGGTTTCCCTAACTGGTATATCAAGTCTGTATCAGTTCTCCTTCTTCCTCTTAGGGAAATGTTCTCCAAGAACTCTCTCTTGAGAATTAGGAGAAAGAATAATGAATCGAAAAAGATAGATCAGGTCCCCAATCCTTTCTTTGGCTTGATACTTTATAGACATACTTTTCAGTAAAATGGGTAGTTAAATCAAGAATCCTTGATTTCTTGATTTAACCATTTTAATTTTATTTGGGTATTTTTAATACTTTAAGTTATGAACTTTTCACTACTTCTTAATTAGACTTTTATAGGTAGTATACTATTTATTATCTTTTAAAAATAAATAATAATGGATGGAACTTTTCCTTCTTTCTTACATTATTAATATTATTACTATATTTATTCTTTATACATACCATGTATAAAATACATAATATTATAACATTTGTTACATTTGTCTCTAGGCATCATATACTATGATCCCTAGACTTATGACACTTCTTAATTAAGTTCATTAGGTTTACTAGGCTAGGAAACTCTAAACATCCTTGCATGTTGGATTCCCTCATATAACATGGTAGTTCTTCAGTTCTTGATGAGAATACAGAAATTAAAATTTTCATTTAATCAATTATAAACAAGTCTGATGAGATCAATATTTTTCTCGAGTCATTTTCATTCAGGAATCATTAATTCTTTTTAGTAACTCTTAGTGCTTACGAGAGCCCATACTCAATGCAAAAAAATAGGTAGTTACAAACTTTGTGCAATTCCAAATCTCTTCGCTCTACACTAATGCTAGGATGTGCTTGTACGATACACCTAGGGAAACAATGGACAAGGATCCGATATTCATCAACACAAAACATCTCATCAATCATGTGCTTTAGGGTCCACACCCAACATAAACAAGCATATATATATCATCAACCATTGGCTTACACCCAATATATAAAAGAAATCATCATGTTCATATGGAGTGGGGTCTTTGACCCAATATATCAAAATAAAACATAAAGATAACATCATAATCAATAGGCTCATGCCTATAAGTGTTAGCTTCAAAATTCAGGATATTACATTAGTATATATTCTTTCAACCTCCTTGGTGTTTACTCAAAGTGATCAATGAATGGATTTTAGAGTTGGAATTCGAAGAGAAATTTCCCATTTTGGGACATTTTTCTTGTCAAATAAGAATAAAAATTAAACAAAATTGTTTTTGTTAGATAGTTGAATATTTTCAGAAAACATGGTTTTGATGGTTTATAGATTTTTCAAAACGTCATGATATTAGTAATAAAATATTAGGCCTAGGAGTATCAGAGTAGTGTAAGGGCCGGATCCTAGAGGTAGGAGCCAGCCTAGAGTGTGGGGGAAGTGCTAGGAAGGCCTGCGTCTCTGAGTTGATAGCCTCATAATTCATTCATATTCCAACTCTGTTTTTCTAGACTCCACAATGTCCAAACTCCATTGAACAGTCATAAGTGTCCACTTGGCACCATCCACGTGAATTCATAGATGTGATCGGTGAACTCTGAATGTCATTGAATGTAAATTTATGAGAGCTATCATCTTGAAACTTTGAGGACTGAATTGGATTATCAGAGATTGGATATCAAGATGGGATTACCCACCCAGTTGATGGTAGTGGCTTGCCGCACAATTCAAAGTCTCTAGACTCCATACTCTAACATCTAGAAGGACACACCCCATAGGCCTTCATTTTGCAAAAAAAACATGCGTACTAGTCGTTGGGGTTTTCAGTCGCATGCTGCAGGATTATTACAGCTGGGTCCATATCACTCCACATTTCCACGTTTTTTTAGGTAATTGGTGAATCATACGTATTCAAGTTTGCACGACAACTTTCACTATCGGTCCTAGATTCGTTTGATTCCTCTTATTCGATACCACATCCAAGGACTCGAAAGTCAACCATTTTGGCCACGAACTTACGAAGATTTGTTCATAGTTTTGATCCATCAAGTCTTGAATTCCAATCCGTTGAGTGAATATTCTGATTGATGAGTTTTCTATCTCGATATAGTTTTGTTGCAAGACATTGTTGTTGATAACATTGGCACGTTATTCCACTTACAACCAAGCGAACTAGTTAGTGACAATGACAAATAAATAAACGTTCCAACTTTTTCCCTCATGTAATTTCATCAGTAGGAAATTTTATTAGCCCTGAGCCCCCACGTATAAGCACCATTTCCTTGTTGGGAAACTTGCGCTTAATAAACCTTTGGGGCTCTTGTTTCTGCCTCTCCTAACTACGTGAGGATCCAAGAAAAGTTGGAATTGGATGTATTTTGGGACACTGGTGGACTCTAAATGATTAATGCTTCGGTAGTTGGTTCAAGTTGTTCAACAATATTGATTCTTGTTGATTTTGTTGGTTCCAACATTCGACCATTGCTTCTTGATAATATTATAAAATGTCTTCCTTTCTTAATGTATGGAGTAATGATTTTATTTCTATTTTCCATGGGATAGGGTTTTTATTATTTGTTAAGCTCATTTTTAGCTGAGCATTTTTATCATCTGAATGTTCGAGGTTGAATCAATATTTACCCATCATTAGTGTTCCATTTATTTTTTAGGTCGCAACCTGTAATGGGGTATACAATGCTACTAGTGCGCGAGCATGCAATTTGGGATCTTGGAGGATGGGACTCACAGAGGTAAGCAATACAATATGCTACCAAGTTCCAATAGAAAATCATTAGTTGTTATGTATGTATAAAAATCCAATAATGCTTTTAAAGGCAATGAACGGAAAATAGGATGGTTACTAATACCTTTATTTGAAAAGAACAAAGCACTACTTCTAATTTTCTCCTATTTATGAATCCAGTTCTCATTAATTCAAAATTATTTCCTCAAAGAAACCTTAAATTGATCCAACACTGCAATCATCCATTGATGTATTATTTTCGACCCGCAAAAAAATTGCAAACATATGTGATCCCTTGTTTAGTTACAATTGATTCTCATAATTTTTCACCGTCAATACATAATTTTTACAAAAGTTGACTTGCATATTTAATCCTAAACTCATTCTAATTAAAATTATTTGCAACCGTATAAATAAGTTTGGTGATATTATTTCACATCATGAATGTCCCCAAGAATCTGAGCCCACCAACATTGTTTGTCCATGTCATCGTCGCTCACACATCTGAAAATCTTTCTAAATTCATTTTGCAAAGGTATTTAATACCAGTGACGATTAGCTTAAATATCCAATCTGAAAAAAATGGTCAATCGGGCATTGAGGCTGAAGCATTAAGAGAATCATTGGAAAAAAAAACCCTCCTGCTCAAGCACTTCAGCTGAATGGAGTTATGGAGGATTTTAGGGTTAAAATAAATCAGGATTTGACTTTCTAGTACCATCCTCCTTGTTTGAGAATAGGGTAATGGTTGACTTAACAAGTGAGGATCCATTTGTAGAAATTCCCTTTCTGAATAAGGAAGAACAGTCAAACTCCTATTTTGGTTTTGTTTTTTATAATGGTAGTTTCATGTGTATTAACCTATCAAACTGAGAATGTTTTTCTATAGACTATATTGAAGACCTCAAACTGTGTGAAGGAAAGAAACTAGAACTATGATTGAAATATTTATCCTAGAACCCTGTGAAAGATCAAGCATAGAATCATGTGTGAATAGATTGGACTCATAAAGGAACCTGTGATTGTGTGTGAATAGTTGGCTGGGGGGCTATGCAAAGGGTTGAGTTGGAATAAATGTGGAATAAAATATGAATATTGAAGCCAATAACTATGTGAAGGGTCGGATAAATAATGTAGCAAGTTGCAACTTACAACAATAGTGACTTCGCTTTATATATTTTACACTGTTCACATCTCGATGCTTCCTGTGTAAAGGTTGAATAGGTACCACTAAGACATTGTTTTAAACCAATGAATATTATTATTTCTCAATGAAGCAAGCCACACAATTTGAGTATAGCTTGTCGATTCAAGGCGCCACCTCTCGGGTGGAATTTGTTGTCAGATGCCTATGGCTACTAGCTGAATCAAACCATTTCAATCAGTTCATAAAACTCAAGTTGTAGAATATGAGTAGCGTATAAGTGTGTATATTTATTTACATATAAATAATGAATGTATATTGATGTTGTATTTTGCATTGCATGTGACAATTATTGGCTTAGAAGTTGCTAGTTACTTCCAAGAATTCTACCCATGAATAAAGTACATGGAGCATGTTGAAAACCTTGTAAAGGTATCAATGAATTTCATGAAAGGATGCTTGACAAGAAAGAGAAAAATAAAAATCTTCATATTCATTCAATGTTTTAGAAAAACCAATTGGATATTAATTTAAGGATGAAAATCCATTACCAAAGAAAACGCACTATCAACAAAGTGTCAGTAAGGAAGAGCTCAATAAACAAATTACCACCTAGAATTTCAATAGAAAATAAACATCAACAAATTATAGTTGTAATTAGTGACTAAATTGGGCTTGTATATTTCTTGATTATGAAAGAACGTTAACAATATTCTAGTGCATAAATAATTTAATTAGATGGTTTAATGACTACTTTTGACACTCTGTGAACGAATGTTCATCGCTACATGTAGTAAAAGGAATGTTGGGCTGCAATATTTGGTTATATACAAGTCTACATAAGAGGAGGATAGGTAAGATCCATCCTAATAGTGTACCTCATGATAATAATACTAATCACTAGGACAAAAGGACAAACTATGAAGATAGAAGCCTCTAGCAATTCAACCCAAGATCAACCGAGCTGCACCTAGTAAGGAGGATACTAAATCCTTAAGTGGATCAAGAGGATACCAAATCATAGGTCAAGAAGAATGGAGATACACGGATGATTTATATACATCCTAATCCTAAGATGTGTCATATCAACCCATCAACTTATCAACATTTTTCTGAATAAAGCCCATTCTTCCTACTTGCTAAAGAATGTTGATTCCATTGCAACTTGGTCTCAAATTCAATCTACATTTTTATCAATCAAGTAATATTACTATTTTAAATGAAATTCTAACAATAATCCAAAAATGTTAGTGAATTTCTTGTTCTAGTTTGTTAATTATAAAAAAACATTGAAATAGGAGACACTTATATCAGTTTACTTTTGATGGCTTCTTAAATAAGAGACACTTATATCACTTTTCTTTTAATGTTTTTTTGGCATATGATTTTGTTTTCAATTTTTGTACTTTCAATTTTAACAATTCAAATAATTTGCATCTATCTAATAATGTAAAATTTTTATATAAGTAACATATTCATGATTTCATTTTTTTTTAAGATTTAGATACAAGTTTTAAAAAGAACTATTTGAGTGTTATTGTTAACTTCAAATATGGAATCTAAGTTTTGTACTTTCCTATTTACTGTCACCAAAAGCTAAACATTAAATTTAACAAAAATTGACTAAATTCATTCCAATTGTATATTCTAATTGTAAAAGCCAATTTAGAAATCTCCAAATCCCTACTAGGTTTCATGTATATTATTTCATCCAAAAACATGTACCACATTTTATGAAAAAAATTAATTAAGTTAATAGGTGTTTATGTTAGCTATGAAATGGAGTTTTTTATTCTTCTTGTTGTCTAATTTAGTAGTAAATTGAACTTCAATTATACATAAAGTTAAGAGTGTGCATAGACCCCATATTATACAATTCAATGAAAAATTTATAAACATTGTTCCACTTGCCTCTCAAGATTTGCAAGTTTTAATTTTTTATCACTATGAGAAGATGGTCAATTATGGCCTCTATGGGGTTATGAATCCCTGTCTACAAGTTTTAGAAAATGGATAAATATTTAGAAGGGAACAATAAATCCTTCATGCGATGAAGATATCTAAGATAAAGTTGCGAAATCAAACCAACGGAGCCTGGACGATCGCATGAAGGTTCAAGAATAAATTGAATGACCCACAAATCAATTTATAAGATACAATTTTATGTCGTGAATTTGTGTTATGTCTTTCTTATTCTAAACTGACCCATATTCTTGAAAAATAGCATAATTCCAAATCAATTGGAATTCTTCCTTCCTTGAATTGTTTGATTTTGGAAAAGATGTGCAAATTGTTGTGTTTTTAACTAGATTCCTAAAACATTATTACTCACAATGTTATTATTGACATGTACATATATCGGAAAAAAATTATTACCAACAAGTACATATTTAGAAAAAATGTTTAATGAAGGGAATGTTAAACCCCAAAATGTAAAAAATCATAATAATATGACACTTAAAATTCTAGTAAAATTCCAAATATTGCTAATATGAGCTGTGTGATCCCTATTTTGGATCTCAAGGCCAAGGCACTTCTAGTGAATGCTTGTCTCATAAATGAATGTATTTTTTATTTTTTGGGCATGTGCTAGGTATCCTTGTAAAAATGTAAAAACAGTGTAAATATTTATAAAGCAAAAAAAAGTCTAGGAGCTAGCTATGAAGGAAACTAAAATGAGGGGCTATTTTTATCCACTAGGGAGAGGTGAGGGGTGTGTGACATCAAATCCTTTGTTTCCAATTTTCATGTTGAGAACCTATGTTCCGTAAACTACCTAAGTGGACTCCCTTGCTAATCTTTAATTTAGTTGTAAGAAGACTAATAAAAAATCTAACTCGTGAATTTAATGAAGCATGGTGTGAACCCAGATATTTGTATGGTTGAGCATGGGCTAATGATTTGGTAGCCAAAAGTCAATTTACTTCATTTCGATTAGTTCCCCTCATTCCCATTCGAGTGTTAGGAAACGTGACTCTAATTTTGAGGGAGCTATGCATTTGGAGCAAGAAAAATAACAAAAAATCGTAACTAGAGAAAAATCCATGTTTTAGAGTCGCAAAAATGCCCTAAAATTCACGTGGTTTATAAAATATAGTGGGTGATCCATATATATAAACCCTAAGTAAATTTTGAGTGTGTCAAAATCCCAAAATCCCATGGGAAGGCTAGATTTGGAAGCTTGTAAATTGAATTATGTGGGTTAAAATTTATGTGGCAAGGAATTACAAGATCAAGGAGAAATTTGAACCTAGAAAGAGACTACAAGATCGAATGGATTGATAAACCTAGTGAAGGAAATAAATTTCTAAAGTTTTAACACCTTGGACCTTTTTATTCCTAGCTTGAATAACATTGGAGGAAAGGGGTGCTTAAGGGGCTATGTAGCAGAGAAGGGGACCTTCCTTGTGTTGGGAATGGAAGTTAATGTGGGTGCCAAGGTTGGATGAATCCAATTGACATGGTTGTATCTCCGTGGTTCATCTCACCGGCTTAGCATTCTTCTTTCTTGTCTTTGTGCATATGTGATAAACCCATTTGTGTGCTAGCTTAGCATGAGTGTGTTTGTCTATGGTTGTGACTAATACTTTGTAGTCCCTCCTTAGTGGATACATATAACAACTTAGGGGTAGATTCACAAAAGAGAGAAAAAGTGTTGGACAAGGAACCTACTATTGGGTGGATCACTCTTTCATAGCCAATTGCTTGGGCAACTTCATTAAAAAGACAAGTACTTTACTTATTATATTTGTTGTTTTGTTTGAATGTGCATGATTAAGATTACTATATCTATGATAAATACGTTGGTATATGAATTCTTTTTGTGTGGAATGAATTTATTTTATACCATGTATTTTTATTATGCATTTGCACATGCATCTAAATGATTACGAATTTCATAATATGCCCGTGGGGTGAATTCTAGAAATCCATAAATCATTCATGTTCCCCTCTAGTGGTTGGATTGATGGAAAGGACATGGCATATTTACTCACCATGGAACCAGGACTAAATATAGAATATTCCCAATAAATATTTCATATCATGCACAGATGCTTCCAAACATTAGAGGAAATTTCAACTCAAAATGGGCCTTTTAACTCTAATTCAAATTCCATGTCATCATGTGTTAGCCAATGAAATATTTTCAAATTTTAAATACCGTATAGGTATTAAAAAAAAATTAATATAAATTTGGGGACAGGTATCATAAAAAAAATACTTGTTTTGTTCATATTTTCGACAAATATCCCTGTGTTTTTACTCAAATTTCGATAAGGAGTGCTTGTTGGATGCGGAATTAACGAGTACCCACTCAACACACTTTTGATAGATCCCACTACCCCAGCCATGATATTGAACTAAAAACAACCATTCATGCACTTAATATGTGGTGACATTATTTAACTAGAAGAAAATTATTGTTAATTACCGATAATATTATCCTTAAATATTTTTTTATCAACAAAATATGAACACTCTGCAATCTAAGTGGCTATCTTTCTTGAGTGAATATTATTATGAGATTAAACACATTGAGGGGAAATAGGATAGAGTGGTTGATACACTAAACATGAAGGTATATGCAGTGCATTCTACATGAGTTATGGACGAAGACTATGGGAAAATCTATGAAAGATTGTAGAAAAATAGTACATAATTCAACATCAATCAATAGGACCTACTACTTCTCAAAACTGACTGTAGATACCAAATGTAACATATTTAATACTCATGATATTAGATGAGAATTATAAAAATCATTATTCATATCATCCAAGCTATTATAAAATGCTAACAGTACTAAAAAGAGTATTGTTGGCCAAATATGAAAGATGAAACAACATAATATTTAACTAAATGTTTGGAATTCCAATAAGTCAAGGTAGAACATTAGCATCTAGCATGGTTGTTACACCCTTTACACATTCTATAATGGAAATGGGAGGCAATATCTAGGAAGGAAACACAATAATGGTAGTGGTTTATAAATGGAGTAAAGTAGAATATTGTATTCTTTTTAATTCCGATTTCAAAAGAATTAACATAGCATAAGTATTCATGATTGAAATGTTCATATTAAATGACATTCAAAAAATAGTGATTTTTTACAAGGATGCAAAATTCACTTCCAATTTCTGGAAGGCCTTGTTTGAAGGACTTCACACATAGCTTGGTTTCAGTATAGATTACCATCCATAAACATATGAACTAATAGAAGGAAAAAATAATACATTAGAAAACATCCTACAGATGTACGTTATAGACCAACCCATGAAGTGGGAGGACTACCTCCACATAGTGGAATTTGCATACAAGAATGAATACCAAGCATCCATGTGAATGGTACCTTTTAAAATATTGTATGGCCATAAATGTAATACTTTATTTAGTTGGGAAATCCCTATTGACAACATTATTTTAGGACTTGATATGCTAAGGGAAATGTAATAGTTGTTTCAAAGTGTAAGAGGAATATTACAAAAATATCCAAACATGAAAAATAGTTATATAGATCAACATTAGACTCAGAGAGTTCTAAGTGGGTGACCATGTATGCTTGAAATTGAAAAGGAATATCTCGTTAAGATTGGGGAACTACTCTTCTAATACCACAGTTTTGACCCCATGGTATTTAATTGTACATAATGTAAATATTGTATGAAAATCATTCCGAGGAGCTCAAGGCCAAGGCCCTACCATTGATTGATGATTTTTGGATAGGTTATCCACGTCGATACCTATGGTTTTGGTGCAAAGTCAAGCACAGTATAGATATATATATTGATATAGCATGTAAATGTAAAAAATTAATATAATACCACATCTAGCTATGGGAATGCAAACGTTAAAGAGATGGGCCATGATTCCAAAAGGGATAGGGTGGGGAGTTAGTCAAACCCCCCCTAATCCAATAGGGTGTGACCAGATGTCAATGGGGAATCCCATGAATCCTCAACTACCTTTTTTGTCCTCTGTCCTTAATCATCAATTTCTTCCAAAAGTTGGTTGAGGCAGTTAATGCCTTGGGCACACCAAGGCATGGCAGTCTGATGGCTTGAATGAGAAAGTACATAAGTTTTTTTGATGTAGAACCCATATTCTTGTTTTTGTGGTAAGTAAACCTAAGTGTGAATGCACGCCCATTCCCTCATCCCTGAGTCATGCTAAGCATTGGGGGAATTATTCGCAATGTTGGTTGAGCAGGATGGAAAAAGGTCATGTTTTATGCTCGTGGTTGTTCACCATTATACCCTTCTAATTTTCCTAGACGATTCGATCATTCACATCCATTGTTCATGCACGTTGTTCATGGTTCGACCATCTTGAGTTGTAGACGTGTGGTTTTGTAGTGTTTGTCACGGTAACATTGTCGTATGAGAACTTGTTTCCTCTATGTTACAGAGGGGAGCCTATGAGGTTGAGTTTTCCTTGTGGATCATTGTGTGTACATCCCTATTTGGTTGAAGACCAAGGAACAGAAGAGTCTAGAATTGGATGATAAACCTAGTGAAGAGAGGAACCTCATAGATAGATCAAGAGGGCTTCTAAATCCTTTCTGCACACCCTGAAAAGCCCCGTAAGGGAATGTATGGCCTGAGGGACTATGTAGCAGTGAAGGGAATACTTCCTTGTGTTCAGTTGTGTAGGTACGAAGGAGGCCAAGCCAGATATTGTGTAGTTTCCCATCGCTCTATGGTTGAGATCACTAGCTTAGCAATTCTACCTCTCCCATTTCCTTAGCAGCCTGATAATCTAAACTATTGGTTGGTTTTATTGTGTCTTGTGATGTTTTTTCTTGTTTCCTAGTAACCTGTGAAACCCAATGGTCTATTGTCTTGGCTGGATAGTCTGTGAAACCCAACAATGTCTTGGCTTGATTGCGTGAGTATGTTTGGCCGTGTGTAAGCCTGTTGATTTCCCTAGTTCCTTGTGGAAACCATGCCCAGCTTGGGGGTGGAAGTGTGTTGAGATATTACTGAACACACTGGCCTACGGTTGGGTGGAATGTTGCAACGACATAGCTGGTTGTGGTACAAATTAATCATCAAGGTAAGTATTCTCTGATTATTCTTGTTAATTCATTGAAGTTGATTATGAATCAATATGATGAATTGATAAGGAAGAATGCTTGTTATGAATGAAGTAGGATTCGTTACTGCAAACGCATCTCCGATTATGCTTGTTTATGCCATATGAGTGTTTATGAATCACTATGTTCATGTTGGATACTTGATGATGACTAAGTAGAGGTTTTCTTTGTGTATATTTCCTTGCATTTTACTTCTAGTTTCCTTGTATGTTCAATTATTTTTCTTAAGTTTTTGGAGGATAGAAACTCCTGGTTAAAGGGTCAGTTTTTCACTGATCTAAGTGTATCTGCGCCCTGGGATCCATAGCAAAAGGCAGAATGAGGGAGGTAGGAGAAAGAATTTTAACCAAGGTAGAGTGTGGTTTTTTGTACCGTGAGATCTTCCTGCATAAGGAGGAAGGTGGGAGGTGGAAAACCAGAGAAAGGATAAGGTAAAGAGTTGGGCTTCAGATTCCCGAATTCCGCACTAGAGGGTGGAAATACAGAATGCAGAAGGCGAGAGACATGATATAGGTTCCATCATTTAATAATTTTTTGACTTCCAACTTCTGAGGGTGGAAGGAGAAAGGAAGAACAAGAAAGACTGAATGATGATTGAAGTACTCCGTCAAGTGTTATGCTTCTGACTTTCAAGTTCTGAGGGAATGAAGGAGGAAGTGCGAAAGGAAAAAGTAGGAAGAGTGGGTGAATGTTTTCCATCACATGTTATGTTTCTGCTTCCCAATTTCTGACTTCAGAAGGAAGGAAGCATAAGTGTAGAAGGAACAGGTGCAGTGTGGAAGAAGGTTTATGTGCACATAATGGATCTATTAATGATGGAGAAACTATTACAGTGATGTACATAGGTTCTTAAAAGTAATAATTAATGTGGAAGAGTGTGTTAGCATCCATGCTCTGTGTTTGAAGGGAGAACAAAAATTCTTGAAGCAAAATTTTTAATAATCCGCATTATGGGGTATGGGGATGTTACAATTTGGTATCAAAGCTGCTGGTTGCAACACTAGGACCTACATGGGCCAGAAAGAGTAGCTAAGAAAGATAAGAATACCCTATGATACCAACATTGTAGTACACTATAGTTTGTTATCATAGTTGCATGTTGCAGCATTGGGCTTGGATGGGCCAAGTTGAATAGTTAACAAGCTGTTGGTAACAATAAGTAATGGTTCTTAATTCTGAATTCACTATGAAACTAACAAATGATGTTGTTAACACATTTTGTAGAGTGATAGTACAGATTGAAGAAGTGGGGTTTTGGCTCAGCCATGAGATCCTATGCCATGTATGATGAAAGACAAAACCCCTATGAGAATGAGGAAGATGCTATGGGAGAAAATGTTTGAATTGGAAATGCTGATACAGAGTCCAACGGAAGGAGATTCCAAGAAAATTTGCTAGATATTGCAGCCACCATGAAACGCTTGAGGGTGGAGATGCAAAGTTACAGGGAAGATATTGAAAGATTGGTTAATGCTCAAGAAAAGAAAAATCATCTGAATGCAGCCATTTTGTAGAGTTTGAAATAATTCTAGAGGCAAATGAACTTAGAGAATTGAATAGTAAATCTGGAAGGAAGTAGGAGCGGTGCCAGAAGAAGAAAGATACCTTCTAGTGGGTTATATGAATCTGAAGGATCCATTGGGGATTCAAGTTATTATCCTCACAAGAATAAGAGAAAGATGTGTTACATGAACATATCATGCAATTAATTCAAGAAGGATATGCCTCCTATGTTTGATGGTGAGGTAAAGAATGGTCAAGAAGCTGAAGCTTGGGTTCTTGGGATGAGAAAATATTTCCAAGTCCAAGCCTACTATCGAAATATGAAGTCTAGGGTAGCCATGCTCAATTTTACTGGAAGAGAACCCATATGGTGGGAGCACTTCATGCAAGTAAAGAAGATCAGTGAAAGGAAGATTGTGTGGAAACAATTCCATAATTTTTTCAGGAAGAAGTACCTCCCTGATAGGTTCTATTATGGTAAGATCAAAGAATGCCATGAGCTAATATTGGGGCAGCAGACCATGGAAGAGTATGCCAATAATTTCTTGTAACTATTCAATTATGTTAGGTATATCAAGGATGATAAGATGAAAATATAGCATTTTCTTAGTGGGTTTCCTGAGTCTTATAAAGAAAGAATTGAATTTGATGAGCCGAGAACTTTAGAAGAAGCTATAAGGAAGGCTTAGTGTTATTATGATCAAAATAAGGGAAAACCTAATTACCATAAGACATGGAAGGACAAGAAGAATGAAAGCTATGATTAGAGGAAGAAAGGTTTCAAACCCTCTAACTTTAGGAATCAACAGAAGCAACCATCACAAGCTATGAACCAACTAGCTAAGGTGATGGGGGAGAAGCCAAGAGACCCAAAATAAAGCAAACAGCCTCTCCAAATTTGGAGATATGGAGGACCCCATCTATGTAGGAACTGTCCACTTGAGAATGGGAATGAAAGGACAACTTACCACATTCAATAGGCAAAAACTGTGGATCAAGTAGAAAGGATAGTGCCTAGGATTTATGTAGCACTGGAGGACTATTAGGAAGATCATCAAACAACTGTGGTTGAGGTCTAAGGCAAGATTGTTGAGCAATCTGTTTCTATTTTGATTGACCATAGATCTACTCATAGTTATATTACTCCTATAGTAGTTGATATTTGTGCTTTTAAGAAGTTAAATCATAGTAAGCCATTGTTTGTCCAACTAGCCACTGGAACCAACAGAAAGGTTAGTGAGATAGTAAAGAAATGCCCACTGGTCATGAATGGGCTAGTTACTTGTGTAGATCTGAATCTTCTACCACTTGGTTCCTAGACATTTTGATTGGAATGGATTGGTTAGAAGCTCACACAGTAAAGCTTAACTGTTATAATAAGACTTTTGAGTGCATGGATGAGGAAGGAAAATCAAGAGTTGTAAGAGGCATTCCTAAAGTAATTTCTGTGAGGCATATTCCAGCCATGCAACTGAAGAATTTCTATAGGAAATGTTAGTTGGAGGTAGTAGAGAATGAAACTCCTAGGTTGGATTACTTTTATGTGTTATAGGAATTCAGGGATGCTTTTCCTAATGAGATTATAGGAATCCATTGAAGAAGGGACGTTGTTTGCACAATTGAACTTATTCCAGGAGCGGCACTAGTGTCTAAGACACCTTACAGGATGAGTACACTAGGAATGCTAGAGCTGAAGATGCAGCTGCAAGAATTGTTAGAAAAGAAGTATATCAGACCAAGTGTATCCCCTTGGGGAGCACCTGTTTTGTTCGCAAAGAAGAAAGATGGTACACTCTGATTGTGTATTGACTACATACAGTTGAACAAAGTCATTGTAAAGAAAAAATATCCTTTTCCTAATATTGATGACCTCTTTGATCAAATGAGACGAGAAAAGGTATTCTCCAAGATTGACTTGAGGTCTTGTTACCATCAGGTAAGGATCAAGGCTAAAGACATTCATACGACATCCTTCAGGAAAAGGTATGGACATTATGAGTTTGTAGTGGTACCATTTGGTCTCAGAAATGGACCGTCTACATTTATGTGCCTTATGAACATTGTTTTTAGCAGGTATCTAGACAAGTTCATTCTTATCTTCCTTGATGTCATTCTCATTTATTCTAAGAATGAGGAAAAGCATTAAGAACAACTGATATTGAGATTGCAAATGCTCAGGGAGCATAATCTATATGAAAAGTTAAACAAATGTGGATTTTACAAAGATAAGTCATTATTTGGGTCACTTCATCTTAGAGGAGGGCATGTCAGTAGACCTTGAAAAGATTAAGGCCATTATGAATTGGCCAACCCCAAGACATGTGATAGATGTAAGATCTTTTATGGGACCTAGAGGGTATTGTAGGATATTCATTGAGGGATTCTTCAAGGTTGCACATCCTATCATTTCCTTGCATAGGAAGGGGATAAAGTTTGAATGGACACCAAGCTGTGAGGAAATATTCAAGAAGTTGAAGCATCCTCTCACCAATACACCAGTCCTAAAGATTGCAGACTCAGAAAAAGACTTTGTGGTGTGTATTGATGCATGCAGTCAAGGACTTGAAGGAGTTGTTATGCAAGAAAAACATGTGGTATGTTATGAGTCAAGAACGTTGAAGGATCATGAGAAGAACAATGCCACTCATGATTTATAACTTGCAGCCATAATACATGCTCTTATGATGTGTGGGCATTACTTAATGGGCATAAAGTTTGAGTTGAGGAAAGACCACTGTGCTCTGAAATATTTGTTTGATCAGCCTACTCTAAATGCTAGGTAAGTTATATGGTTGGAGATTTTGTTTGACTTTTATTTTGAGATCAAACACATAAAAGGAAAAGAAAAAAAAGTGGCTGATGCACTCAACAAAAAGGTCCATGAATATGTTTGGAATCTTTTAGTATTTTCCAATCAGATTTGAGATAGCAGATTATTAATCATGCTACTAAAGATGAATTGTATGTGCAGATAAAACACAAATTGCAGCAGCAAAACCTTGAGAATAGGTATGAGGGATATAAATTGGAAGAAGATGGAATTCTTACTTATAAGAACAAAGTTTATATTCCAAATCTAGAAGATTTGAGGAGAATGGTCATGGATGAAATCCATCAGCCTCCATATTCTGGTAATCCAGGATATCAAAAGACAATTGCTACAAACAGAAAGCATTAATGTTGGACAAGAATGAAGAAGGACATTGCTGCATACATTTCAAGGTGCATGAAATGTCAGCATGTGAAGGTTGAGCATCAACACCCAGCAGGGTTGTTCCAACCTTTGCCAATTCTAGAATGGAAATGGGAAGTTATTTCCATGGATTTTATTATAGGATTTCCAATGACTTGGAGACAACATGATTCCATCATGGTTGTGGTGGAGAAATTGAAAAAGGAAGCACATTTTATATCAGTCAAGTCTACTTATTAGACTGATTCCATTGCAAAAATATTCATGAAGGAGATTTTCAAATTGGATGGATTTCCTTAGGAAATAGTCTCTGACATAGATCCTAAGTTCAATTCCAATTTTTGGAAGGGTTTGTTTGCAGATTTGGGTACCAAATTGAATTCCATCACTACCTACCATACTCAGACTGATGGATAGACAGAGAGAGTGAGTCAAATGATGGAAGACATGCTTCACATGTATGTGATGGACAAACCAAGTCAGGTGGAAGATTATTTATAGTAGGTAGAATTTGCATATATTAACGAACAACAAGAATCCTTGGGGATGAGTCCATATGAGGCCTTTTATGGAATATGGTGTAGGTCTCCCATGACCTAGGTAAATCTAGTGAACAGAATTTTACTTGGTACATAATTGCTCAAGGAAATGGAGTAGAAGGTTGCGAAGATTAGACATAACCTGAAACTATCCCAGGATAGATAGAATCGCTATGTTGATAAGCATAGAGTGCATAGAGAGTTAAATGTTGGGGATCATGTTTACCTCAGAGTGAGGGAAAGGAAGAGTTCCCTAAATATTGGAAGTTGTGCCAAGTTGTCTCCTCGATATTGTGGGTCGTTTAAAGTTCTTTAGAGGATAGGGCTCGTTGCATATAGACTTGCATTTCCTACTAGCACTAGGAATTTATTTGCTTAAGAAATATGTACACAATCCTAACCATGTGATTGATTGGGATGTCATCCACGTGGAACCTTGGGGAGAGTTCCAAACCGATCCATTACGCATCCTCGATGAGAACGTCACAATGCTCCGAAATCGAATCATTGGACAGGTAAATGTGCAATGGAAGAACTACAACCCTAAAGAGGCTACATGGGAGCTAGAGGATGCCATGAAATTGGCACATCCATTTTTGTTCAATTTTGCGAAGCACTGAGGGCACTTCCAATGTAGCATTCTGGTTAAGATGGTAAAGAATTGAGGACATTGTTGTTGTAAGGGGGAGGGGATTGTAATACCCCAGTTTTGACCACATAGTATTTAATTATACATAATTTAAATATTGTATGAAAATCATGGCGATGAGCTCAAGGACAAGGCCTTGCAATTGATTGATGTTTTGTGGATAGGTGATCAAGGTTGATACTTATGGTTTCGGTTCTAATTCAAGAACAGTATAGATATATATCTTGATATAGCATGTAAATATACAAATCTAATATAATACCACAGCTAGTTATGGGACTGCAAACGTTAAGGAGATGGGGGCATGATTCCATAAAGGATAGGGCGGGGAGTTAGTCAACCCCCCGATCCAATAGGGTGTGACTAGATCTCAATGGGGAAACCCATGAATCCTTGAATACTTTTATTCTCCTATTTCCTTAATCATCAATTTCTTCCCAAAGTTGGTTGAGGTAGTTAATGCCTTGGGAAGAGCAAGACATGGTAGTTTCATGGCTTGAATAAAAAATCCTGGAAGCCTGCAGTATGTAGAACCTATATTCTTGCTTCTATAGCTAGTAAACCAGCATGGGAATGCCTACCCATCCCCTCATCCCTGATTCATGCTGAGCATTGGGGGCATTATTCACATTGTCGGTGGAGCGGGGTCAAAAAAGGTCATGGTTTTTGCTCGTGGTTGTTCACCATTCTACCCTTCTGATTGTCCTAGGTGATTCGATCATTCAGAACCATTGTCCATTTGTGTTGTTGATGGTTCGACCATGTTGAGTTATGGATGTGTGGTTTCACAATTTTTGTCATTGTAACATTGTGGTATGAGACCCTATTTCCTCTATGTTATAGAGGTGATCCTGTGAGGATGAGTTTTCCTTGTGGATTGTTGTGTGTGCATCCCTGTTTGGTTGAATACCAAGGAATGGAAGAGCCCAGAATGGGGTAATAAACCTAGTGAAGAGGGGAACCTCATAGACAGATCAAGAGGGATCGTAAATGCTTTATGCACACCCTGAAGAGAACCAGAAGGGAAGGTATGGCCTAAGTGACCGTGTAGCAGCAAAGGGAATACTTCCTTGTGCTGGGTGGTGAAGGTACCAAGGAGGATAAGCTAGATATTGTGTAGGTTCCCATGGGTCTGTGGTTGAGCTCACTAGCTTAGCAATTCTACATTTCTAATTTCCTTAGCATCCTAATAAGCTCAACTATTAGTTGGTTTGGTTATTTCTTATGATGTTTTGTCCTAGTAGCCTACGAAACTCAATGGTATGTTCGCTTGGCTGGATAGTATGTGAAACTGTTGTAATATCACATCTCACATAAGGTTTCAAATAATACATGTAAATAATTATATAAACATACATAGACAAGAGACAAGAACATATAGTAGAATAACAAATTATATTATAGAATCACATGAGGGTCCATACATATACAAAACTGAACCAAGTTCTTAACTTGCTTAATAGCCTATTATATATAACTAAAAAATGGTTATGAGTAACTACTTGTCGGTTCGGTCAACTGACACGAACTTTGGAGGTTGACCTAATCCTCGATCATTCGGTTGACTAGTCTAGTCGGCTCACCAACTAGCTCCTCCAACATCTTCCCTAGGAAAAAAATCTGTCTTCATCCAAAAGAAACAAGGGAGGTACAAAACCCTGTCTCAAGTAGCTTCCTTCTTGTTGTTCTATATTCATAGGCTATGCAGTCTAATAGATGGTTTTCTTTATGCACATACTTCAACTATGGCTTCTGCCGAAATGGCCAGTTGGTCCTGAAAATTTTCCCAACCGCGAAGAGCTCTCTGGATGTCTATAGTAAAGTTTGTAATGCTAGATACAGTCACCAACTTCTCCTGAATTGAAAATTCTACAATATTAATCATGTTCGGTCCCAAAAATTGATATT
Organism: Pseudotsuga menziesii; assembly: GCA_001517045.1. NCBI lineage: Eukaryota > Viridiplantae > Streptophyta > Pinopsida > Pinales > Pinaceae > Pseudotsuga > Pseudotsuga menziesii. Next base: position 49,392 of record LPNX010473457.1, read on the forward strand.
TTTCATATGTTGTGTTCATTAGTAGTTTCATCTATGGACAGATTGTGTCCATTTTATCGATGCTAGAAAGAGACTGGTTTACCCACTGATCATCTTGTTTCTATAGATTCTCTAGTTTTTCTATTTCCAATACAATTTGCTCTTTTATTGTACTATTCATTTCTTCGTCAAGGCCTTGTTGATTCTCCAGTGTCTTGATGTGTTCATGGGTTTCTCGAGCATGTTGAAATACTTGTCCATAATGGGTGCACCATCTAGAATTTTCACCAGTTTTCAACCACCGGTTTTAAGTAAAAATTATATCTCTGTTTATGGCATTCTAAGAAAATTGAAGTGTTGGAAATAAACAAAAATTTTCAGACTTAAAACATTGTTGTAGCTAATATTTTTTAGTGACAGTAAATAAAAATCAGCACGCCATTTAATCACACTGAACACTAGGATTTTTGCCCAATGGCACTGGAAAAACTCACTGAGGGGACAACTAGCCAAAGAGAGATTTTATTATAGATAAATTTCCAGTAAAACTCAGAAATTTTCAGACCAACTTATCTCAACTCGGAAGAGAAAATTTATGCCTCGTTTTCCGCGCCAAACAGAAAAAAAAAAATCAAACTCATATTTTTTTTCTTCTCTATTTTCGACCTTTATTTCTGTGCCATTGTACGGAATGTACCATATGGGCTGACTGTATAGACCTCAAAATCCATGCCCAAGGAAAAAAAAATTCTCGAAAATAATGCCCAGAAATCTGCCTAAAAAACCGTGCTTGTTTCCTCGAAAACTGTATCCTACTCACTGTACAGACCAGCAATAAATGTTGTTGTCTTCTTCTTGATTTTTTGTGCCCTCTTTGCTGCTATCCTTTCCCTTGATTTGTGTGCTGCAAATTTTTCCTCTTGCTTAGGAAAAATGGAAACTTTCTCTCTTTTATCTCTCGACTCTCTCTTCTCACTTCAATCTGTAAAAGTGAGGCAAAATGCCTTTGCCTTGCCTTTCTGATTAAACCCTAGGTTCATTCTAATCTAATAGTGGAGATTAGAATAGATAAAGGGATGAAATTAAATGCTCATATTTTATTTCTAAAATATTAATTTCACTCACCCACTTAAATCTATGAGAAAGTGACTTTAATGCTCTAAGGTCAAATTAAATTCTTTTACTTAAGTCATTTAATGCAAGGGTCACTTTATGTCTCCTCTCTAAGTGACTAAGGAAAAAGTCACTAGGGGAACACTTACCTAGGTACAAAACTAACAATCCATCTTACCGAGAAAGTTGTTCTGCACCACTCCCAACTTATCTCTGAAGAACACAAACTTGCCCCTTCCCAAAGACTTTGTCAGAATGTCAACTACCTACTCATCCATGGAAATGTACTGAAGCATAACTGCCCTATCTAAACATAGTATCGGATGAAACGATATATGATCTCTATGTGTTTTGTCCTGTCATGGAAAACTAGATTCTCAGAGAGCTGGATGCAACTCTGATTGTCACAGTAACTAACCATAGGATTAAGCTCCTGACCAAATAGATTCACCAGCAACTTGTGAAGCCACAAGGGCTCGCATCTGGACAAACTGGCTTCCATGTACTCATCCTTTGTAGCACTCAATGCAATGGACTTATGCTTCCAAATGAACCACAACACTGTTGCCGAGCCAAAACTGAAACAACATTTGGAAGTGCTCTTCTGGTCTACCACACTGCTTGCCCAATATGAATTTGTATAGCCAACCAATCTGATCCCCTCTGACCTCCTATAGTCCAAACCAAAATCTGTTGTCCCTGATAGATAACGCAACACATGTTTTGCAACGACCCAATGCCCACTCCTAGGATCAAACATGAAGTGGATAAGAGTGTTCACTTCAAAGCACAAATCTCATTCAGTGTTTACCAGATACATCAATAACCTGATAAGCTAACGATATAAAGTAGGGTCCACCAACTCTCCCTAAGAATCATGAATCTTCTTCTAGTTGGTGGTCATAGGTGTCGACATAGACCTGAAATCCTCCATCCCAAATCTCCTCAAAATATCAACTGCATACTTTCCCTTCCCCAGAAAAATATGTCCAGGCTCCTGCCAAACCTCCAATCCCAAAAAATAATGCATCATCCCAATATCATTCATCTCATTCTCTGTTGCAAGATACTTCTTACAAGCTGCAATGGGTATCTATCTCCCTGTGATAAAAAATTCATTAACATATAGCAGAATAACAAGAGGATCATCTCCAACCATGATGAAGTAGAGATTCAGATCTGCTTCACTCTTCTAAAACCCCATACTCAACAAGTAAGATTCAGTCTTGGACTACCAAGCTCTTAGAGCTTGCTTCAGCCCATAAAGGGCCTTCTTCAACCTGCATACATGTATCTCTCTGTCATGTATCTCAAAGCCCTAAGGATGCTCAATGCAAATCTCCTCCTGTATGATCCCATTGAGAAATGTGGTCTTCACATCCATCTGATGGATCTTCAAACCCATCTCTGCAGCAATGGTGATCAAGCTCCTGATAGAAGTATATTGAGAACCCGGTGCAAAATTATCATCATAATCAATACCCTGAACCTGTGAAAACCTCCGTGCTATAAGCCTTTCTTTTTACTTCTCCACACTCCCATCTACCGCATGCTTCAGCTTGTAAATCCAATGATAAGTCACCATTAACTTCCCTTCCGGTCTCAGAACAATCTCCCATACATCATTCTTCATGAAGGAATGGTACTCATCCATCATGGCATCTCTTCATACCGAATGCTAGGAGGCCTCCTCAAAAGTAGAAGGCTTATAATATCGTGTACTAGCCACCAACACCATGCCCAATCTATTAGGAATCTTGATGACTCTTACCTTGTCACTAGGTGTCCTATCCTTTAAGGCATCCTTCAAGGTCTCCCAAAGAGACTTAGACTTCTTCTTACCTTAACGTTATTCCTACACTGGCATGTGCTCATCTGAAGAACTACCAGAGCTCGAAGCCAGAGTCACCTGTGAACCTAAAACTGGTGTGCCAACACCAGGTGTACCCTATAATCTTGATCTCAATCTTAATCATGATCCCCTATAAGGTGTCCATGTAATAGTATACCCATCACCTATCCCCGAAGACCCTATTGTCCTAGTCACTGAACCTGGTGAGCCTGTGCCAACACTCTATGGTCCTGTAACACTGGAAACCTGTGATCTTGATTGTTGCATAGATGGAATCTGAGGTGCAGGAACCTACTAGTCCCCCTTCTCTAACTATATCGACCTGCTGAAGGCTCGCTCCTCCTCAAACTTCACATCCCTTCTCACCGGCACTTTCCTCTGAGAGGGAAGGTAAATACAGAAGGCCTTCATAGTCTCATCATAACCCACAAACATTCCCTTCTCTGCAGTGGGATCTAACTTTGTCCTCTTCTCTAAAGGGACATGAGAGTAAGTCAGACTACCAAATATACAAAAATGGGAAACTTCAGGATTCTTACCTGAAAAGCACTCCTCAATTTTCATATTCCCCACTGCTCGATGGGGACTCCTGTTCTGAAGATATACAGGGGTGATGCAAGCCTCAACCCAGAGAAAGAAAGGAAGTGAATGGTCATGTAACATAGCTCAGGATGCACCAACAATGGACCTGTTCTTCCTCTCTGCTACTCCATTATGATTTGGAGTATACAGAACTGTCAACTATCTCCTGATCCCCTCCTACCTGCAAAATCCATCAAACTCCCTGGAGGTATACTCACCCCTGTTATCTGAACTCAAGACTCAGATCATCCTCCCTGTTTGGGTCTCCACAAGAGTTTTGAACTCTTGGAACCTCTACAATACTTCCTTAGACTTCTTGCTCTTCAGAAAGTAGATCCAGGAATTCCTGGAATGGTCATCAATGAATATCACATAATTCTCGTATCCTCTCAAGGACATAGAATACATAGGTCCGCATAAGTCTAAATGTATCAAGTCAATAGTACGAGCTGACCTGCTATCATTGCTTGCAAAAGAAGTCTTGGTGTACTTTCTCAAAGCACACCCCCTGTAGACATTACTATGCCTTGTGTTGAACTACGTTAAACATGTCACCATGTGCCTCAACAACCCCAAGGATGGATGATGCAAGTGAGCCATCCTCCTATGCCAAAGCTCACACAACTCACTACTACTGCTATGTGCTAAATCATGTTGCGACTAAAACAAGAGCCTATACAGTTTCCCACATCTTGCTCCAATGGGAATTGAAGAAAATGGTCCTGCAGTCTTGGGAAACATATGCATGTGTCCATCAATGAAATACACCCCAAGACCTTGATCTTAGATCATGGACACTGACACTAGGTTCTTCTTCATCCCAGGAACATACAATACATCCTGCAATACCATGGGACTCATGGAATCCCTTTGAAATTTAATGGTCCCATGTCCAACTACACTGACTACTGAGTAATCTCCCAACACAACCTCCACATCTATCTCTTCCTGTGAAAGATCAGAGAACATCTCACAAGCACCTTTCATGTGGCTCGAGGCTCTGCTATCTATGTACCAAGTGTTGGAAGTAGATGCACTGTAAGAATGGTATGTCGTATAGGAAAACTCCCTTTGTTCGTCAACATATGCAATGGTGGGAATGGATGCTCTCTCTCTATCAACATGCCCAGTGCATAGTGAAAACTCACTCCCAAATCTAGCTGCAAAATCATTGATCTCAGCTGAAGCGGCTATCTGCAGCTTCTTCTTATTCTTGTTTGAAAATGTAGCAGCATAGTGTCCCATATCATGACATGCAAAGTACTTCACAGTTCCCATATCCTTCTTCTACTCATCCTACTCTTACTTGGCCCCACCCTTCTTGGGACCCTTCTTGCTCTTCTTCTTCCATTTTGATGTCAATGCCACATCATCCTCATCTCCCCTACTAGTATAACCAATGCACTATAAGAAACCCCTGTGAGCTTCCTCCTGAACAAAGTCATCACATACCCTGTCCCAAGATGGTAAGTTCTCTCTGGCCACCAACCCCTGAAAAAACATAGTCCAAGGTGCAGTCACCCCATTCAAGGTTGTCCGTAGTAACTCGGGACCAGTAACCACCACACCCAAAGCTGCAAGATCATATATAACTTGAGAGATCCTATTAAGATAGGCCATACACACCTCTCCTTTGACCATCTTGATGTTTTTTAGCTTCTCCCTAAGCACCATCTTCTTGTTTTCATTAGTACTCTCAAACAGCCTAATCAAAGAAGACCACATCTCATGTGCATGATCCTTCCCGAAAATGTGAGGAATAACATGATATTTAACAACATCTAATGTTATCCCCATGGATTTAATATCTTTCTTATTGAAGGCTGCAAGTAACGCTGAATCAGTAGAAGAGGGAGTAGTAATGGGGTTTGTTGTAGTCTTTCTAACTACTTCCTCACACAACTCATTCTCCCTCAGCAGAAGTAAAATCTAGGATTTCCATGAGACAAAGTTCATTGCCCCATCCTAGCTATCCTCAGTTATCAACTCCACGGAAGTCATTTTCTCAAAGAACAAGTTTCAGCAAAATGTACTACTGTCACAAAGGTTTTTCTGAATTCTAGAAATGACTGTTTCACTGCTAAAATTGAATTTCTACCACAACCCACTCTGATACCATGTATATTTTCCACTAGTTTTCAGCCACTAGTTTAAAGTAAAAATTATATCTCTATTTATGACATTCTCAGAAAAAATAAAGTGCTAGAAATAAACCAAAATTTTCAAACTTAAAACACTGTTGTAACTAATCTTTTGCAGTGACAGTAAATAAAATTTAGCACGCCATTTAATCACACAGAACACTAGTATTTTTTGCCATTGGCCATGGAGAAACCAACAAGGGGAAAACCAGTTAGAGAGAGAGATTTTTTTATAGATAAATTTACAGCAAAACTCAGCAATTTTTAGACCAACTTATCTCTACCCGGAAGAGAAAATTTATGTCTTGTTTTTTCCGCCAAATAGAAAAAAAATCAAACTCAAATTTTTCTTCTACTCTGTTTTCTTCCTCGATTTCCATGCTGATGTATGGACTTTACCATATGGACTGACTGTACGGACCTCAAAATCCATGCCTATTAAAACAAAATTCTTGAAAAAGGTGCCCAAAAATATTCCTCAAAAAACATGTCCACTCCTCGAAAATCGTACCATATGGACTGTACAGACCAGGAATAAATGATGCCGTCTCCTTCTCGATTTTTTTGTGCCCTCTTTGTTGTTGTCCTTTCCCTCGATTTGTGTGCTGCAAATTTTTCCTCTTGCTCAGGAAAAATGGAAACTTTCTCTCTTCTCTCTCTCAGCTCTCTCTTCTCACTTCAATCTACAAAAGTGAGGCAAAATGCCTTTTCCTTTCCTTTTTGAATAAACCCTAGGGTGAGTCTAATATAATGGTGGAGATTATATTAGATCAAGGGATGAAATTAAATGCTGATATTTTATTTTTAAACCATTAATTTCACTCACCCACTTAAATCTATCAGAAAGTGACTTTAATGCTCCAAAGTCAAATTAAATACTTTTACTTAAGTCATTTAATGCAAGGGTCACTTTATGTCTCCTCTCTAAGTGACTATGGCAAAATTCACTAGGGGAATACTTCCCTAGGTACAAAACTAACACTCCCTCTTACCAAGGAAGGTGTTTTACACCACTCCCAACTTGTCTCTAAAGAAGAAAAACTTGTCCCTTGCCAAAGACTTCGTCGGAATGCCAACTACCTCCTCGTCTATGGAAATGTACTGAAGCATCACTGCCCCTCTCTAAACATAGTCTCAGAAACGATATCTAATCTCTATGTGCTTTGACCTGTCATGGAAAACCTGATTCTCAGAGAGCTAAATGCAACTCTAATTGTCACAATAAATAACCGTAGGCCTAGGCTCTTGACCAAATAGATTCACCAGCAACTTGCAAGGCCACAAGGCCTCATAGCTGGAAAAAATGGCTGCCATGTACTCATCCACTATAGTACTCAATGCAACAGAATTCTGCTTCCAACTAAACCACGACACTACTGCCGATCCCTAACTGAAATAACATATGGAAGTGCTCTTCCAGTCTACCACACTGCCTGCCCAATCTGAATCTGTATAGAGAACCAATCTGATCCCCTCTGACCTCTTGTAGTCCAGCCCATAATCCACTGTCCCTGAAAGATAGCGCAAGAGATGTTTTGCAGCAACTAGGTGCACACTCCTAGGCTCAACCATGAACTAGCTAAGAGTGTTCACTGCAAAACACAAATATGGCCGAGTGTTAACTAGATACATCAATGACCCTATAAGCTGATGATATAAAGTAGGGTCCACCAAATATCCCTCATAAGCATAAAGCTTCTTCCTGTTGGTTATCATAGGTGTCAACATAGGCCTGCAATCCTCCATCCTGAATCTCTTCAAAATATTAACTACATACTTTCCCTTCCCTAGAAAAATATGTCCAGGTTCCTGCCAAATCTCCAGTCTCGAAAAATAATGCATCAACCCAATATCATTCATCTCATACTCTATTGCAAGATACTTCTTGCAAGCTGCAATGGGTCTCTTTCTCGATGTGATAAACAAGTCTTCAACATATAGCATAAGAACAAGGAGATCATATCCAACCATGATCAAGCAAAGATTCAGATATACTTTACTCTTCTGAAACCCCATACTCAGCAAGTAAGAATCAATCCTGGTGTACCAAGATCTTGGAGCTTGCTTCACCCCATAAAGGGCCTTCTTCAACCTACATATATGTGTCTCTCTATCATGTATCGCAAATCCCTAAGGCTACTCAATGTAAATCTCCTCCTATATGATCCCATTGAGAAATGCAGTCTTCACATCCATCTAAAGGATCTTCCAACCCATTTCTGCTGCAATCGAGATCAAGCTCCTGATAGAAGTATATTGAGAAACTGACGCAAAAGTCTCATCATAGTCAATTCCCTCAACATGTGAAAACCCCCGCGCTACAAACCTATATTTGTACTTCTGCACACTCCCATATGCTACATGCTTCGGCTTGTAAATACAACGTGAAGTCACCACTAACTTCCCCTCCGGTCTTAGAACAATCTCCCATACATCATTCTTCATGATGGAATGGTACTCATCCATCATGGCATCTTTGTTGGGAGGCCTCCTCAAAGGTAGAAGGCTCATAATCTCATGTACAAGCCACCAACACCATGCCCAATCTATTAGGCATCTTGATGTCTCCTACCTTGTCAGTGGGTGTCCCATCCTTTAAGGCATCCTTCAAGCTCTCCCGAAGAGACATAGGCTTCTTCTTCCCTTAACGTTCTTTCCACACTAGCATGTCCTCATCTGAAGAACTACCATAGCTAGAAGCACCAGTCACCTGTGAACCTAAAGCTAGTGTGCCAACACTAGGTGTACCCTGTAATCCTGATCTCGATCTTGATCCTGATCCCCTGTAAGGTGTACCTATAATAGTAGACCCATCACCTATCCCCAAATACACTATTGGCCTAACGAATGAACCTGTGGCAACACTCTATGGTCTTGTAACCCTGGAAACCTATGATCCTGACTGCTTTGTAGATGGAACCTATGCCACAACCTGAGATGCAGGGACCTGCTACTCTCCGTGCTCTGACTCTCTCAACCTCTTGAAGGCTCTCTCCTCCTAAAAATTCACATCCCTTCTCACCAGCCCTTTCCTCTAAGAAGGGAAGGTAAATACGGAAGGCCTTTGTATTCTCATCATAACCCAAAAAGATGCCCTTCTCTACAGTGGGCTCTAAATTTTTCCTCTTCTCTGAAGGTACATGAGAGTAAGTCAGACTACCAAATATACAAAAATGGCCAACTTCAGGTTTCTTTCCTCGAAATCACTCCTCGGGTGTCATATTCCCCACTGCCCAATCGGGACTCCTGTTCTAAATATATACAGCGGTGCTACAAGCCTCAACCAAGAGAAATAAATGAAGTGACTAGTCATGTAACATAGCTTGGGATTCTCCAAAAATGGACCTGTTCCTCCTCTCTGCTACTCCATTTTTCTTTGGAGTATACGGAACTGTCAACTATCTCTTTATCCCCTCCTGTCTGCAAAATCCATCAAACTCCTTGGAGGTATACTCACCCCTGTTATCTGATCTCAAGATTTGGATCATCCTCCTTATTTGGTTCTCCATAAGAGATTTGAACTCTTGGAACCTCTGCAAGACATCCTCAGACTTCTTTCTCTTCAGAAACTATATCTAGGTCTTCAAGGAATGGTCATCAATGAATGTCACATAATACTCGTATCCTCTAAAGGAAACATAATACATAGGTCCACATAAGTCTGAATGTTTCAATTTAAGAGTACAAACTAACCTACTATCACTACTCAAAAAAGAAGTCTTGGTGTTATTTCCCAAAGCACACCCCCTGCACACATCGCTCTGCCCTATGCTGAACTCCGATAAACATGTCACCATACAGTTTCCCACATCTTGCTCCAATGGAAACTGAAGCAGATGGTCCTAGAGTCTTAGGAAACATATACACATGTCCATCAATTAAAGACACCCCAAGAGACAAAGTTCGCTGCCCCATCCAACCTATCCTTGGTTCTCAACCCCGTAGAAATCATTTTCTCAAAGAACAAGTTTCAACAAAATGTACTACTATCACAAAGGTTTTTCTGAATTCTAGAAATGACTATTTCACTGCTAAAATTTAATTCTTGCAACAACCCGCTCTGATACCATGTACATTTTTCACTAGTTTTAGCCACTGATTTTAAGTAAAAATTATATCTCTGTTTATGACATTCTCAGAAAAATAAGGTTCTCGAAATAAACAAAGAATTTTAGACTTAAAACACTGCTGTAACTAATATTTTTCAGTGACAGTAAGTAAAAATCAGCATGCCATTTAATCACATAGAGCACTAGGATTTTTTGCCAATGGCCCTGGAAAAACCCACAAGGGGAAAACCAGTTAGAGAGAGAGATTTTATTATAGAGAAATTTATAGCAAAACTCAGAAATTTTTAGACCAACTTATCTCAACCCGGAAGAGAAAATTCATGCCTCGTTTACTGTGCCAAACAGGAAAAAAACAAACTCAGATTTTTTTTCTTCTCTATTTTTGGCCTTGATTTCTAGGCCATTGTACGGGCTGTACAGACCCTACCGTACGGACTGACTATATAGACCTCAAAATCCGTTCCCAAGAAAAAAAAATCTCGAAAATCATGCCCAGAAATATACCTCAAAAAACATGCTCGCTGCCTCGAAAACCATACTGTATAGACTGTACGAACTAGAAATAAATGCTACTATCTTCTCCTCAATTTTTTAACCCTCTTTTCTGCTCTTCTTTCCCTTTATTTGCATGCTACAAATTTTTCATCTTTCTCAGGAAAAGTGGAAACTTTCTCTCTTCTCTCTCCCAGTTCTCTCTTCTCACTTCAATCTACAAAAATGAGGCAAAATTCCTTTCTCTTTCCTTTTTGAGTAAACCCTAGGGTGAGTCTAATCTAACAGTGGAGATTAGTTTAGACCAAGGGCTGAAATTAAATGCTCATATTTTATTTCTAAAATACTAAATTCACTCACCCACTTAAATTTATCAAAAAGTGACTTTAATGCTCTAAAGTCAAATTAAATGCTTTTACTTAAGTCATTTAATGCAAGTTTCGCTTTATGTCCCCTCTCTAAGTGACTAAGGTGAAAATCACTAGGAGAACACTTCCCTAGGTACAAAACTAACATACTAGTTGTGCAGTACTTCTTCTGTAATAGTTGACTCTCTTGGATGTTCTTGCAGTACCTTTTGTGCTTCTGAAAATGCTGTGTACTATTGTTTTAATAACACAGATGTTTCTTCTTTTTGCTCTTCTCTCTTGGTCTGTAGTTGTGCTTGGAGGTTTGACACAACACTCTCAAATAACTGGTATGCTTTTTGCAGAGGTTTGTCATTGTCAGTCTCTACTGATCTCGGTATGTCTGTCTATGTTAAAGTCCTGCATTTAGTCAGAAATTCAACTTTCCTACCTTCAGTTTTTTGATTTGTTCTTGTCTTGTTTGATTTCTTGTTGATGCTTATTTGGTGAGTACTCCCAGGATTCGATCCAAATCTCCATCTCTTAGTTTTGGTGTCTCAACTACGGAATTCGATCCTGGTTGAAGAAGGTGGATAGCTATTGGTGTTTGTTGTTTCTATTTTTGTTCTTTTCTTTTCTTTTGCTCTTATGTTTAGATTTATGGACCGATTTTGATCCTGTCGATGCTGATGTTGGCTGATGTTGCAGTGTTTGGTGCTCTTCATTCAGTGGATTCTTAGTCAATTGTGCTTCTGGTGTGGAAGGATTAGCTTGTTGGGTTTCCTGACTGGGGTTTGTGGTTGTTTATTCTTCCAATGGTGGTGAAGATGGTGGTTCTGGATTATGAGGATATTCTAGTGCTGGTGGTGGTGACGGTGAATCATCTGGAGTTAGAGGGGTGGTTTGAATATGGCTTGTCGACATTGGGTTTTCAACTTCCAGTTGTAGGTTGAGAGGGTTATCGATTTCTTCATTTTCCATGATATTGTCAATTTCTGCATTTATTGTTGCTTGATTATTTCCTTTGAGGGCAAGTAATCCCCTATCTTCCCCATTAACCGAAAGGTTTTTGAAGGTTGGTATAATTGATGAAATATGGGTTGCGACTATGGTGGATGTCAGGTCGGGGTTATGAATGTATGATGACTTCATGAGTCCCACAACTGTTGGTGTTGGTAAAACTTGGTTGGTTCATGGGGTGAGACTTTGTCAGTAGAGCTTGACTCGATAAGTTTGTGGATGGTGGTTATCTGCTGCGATTTAAGGAATAGATTCAGAAGATTATTGATAAATCACTGAAGTTCAACATCTTTATCAATTTTTTCCTTAAGGGATCCACAGATAATATTGTTGTAACTTGGTGATATGGCCACGATTGAATCTTGTGTTATTCTAGTCAGAGAAGGTGTTGGTGAGTCTGGAGTTAAACCAATAGGATATATTTCAGGATGGGTAGCAGTTCTTACCTTTTTAAGCCTTCCTTGCTTTGCTCCTAATTCGACAAACTGCTTGAATTGGGTCTCGACTGATACCTTGTTTATTGCAGCATCCTCCTATATGTTGGTAGCAGTAGAAAGTGGTTCTTCCTCATCTTTTGATTCCTTTGATAAGATGAGTTTGCGCTTCCCCTTCCCTTTTTCCTGAGTTCCTTTCTTTTTCCTTGAAGTTGATATTTCCTTGGCTATTTTCTTCAAATTTTCCTTTGTCATGGCATAGTATAGGTTGTCTGATTGAATATATTCCTCTATCTATTCTTCTCCTTTCTCCTACTGTTGAGTTGGGATAATAATGCTTTGTTCTATCGGTGTGACATCCTGTTGTTCAGTCAGTACATTTTCAATTTGGAGGGGGTTTCTCTCTTCCGGGGGACTGTCCCATCAGGTGAAAGTACTAATATGAAGATTGAATCCATAGTCTTCCTCCTTCTCATGGTCATTTAATGGTTCTAGAATGACTTGATTAATTTCTTTTGCATCCTCCAGTATGGTGATGTCAGTTTTGGACTACCTGGCCATCTCTGGGAAGATCTCCTCGACTATTGGGTAGTAGTCGAGTGGTTTTTCCTTTGTTGTACACCCTTTCTTATGCCATATTGTTGTGTGGTCGAGCTCTAGTTGGATATGTGTTGTAGGAGGAAGAAATCTTCGGATGTTTTGAGGCACCCTCCATTTGGCTATTTAGACTTTAAGATTTTGAAATGAGTGTTCCAGGAACACTTTGCTTTCTTCTTGTTATAGTGGGGTTCTAGCCATTGAAAAAGGCTTAAAGCACCACATATGAAACCTGGATGGCTCCAAGAATTATTTATGCCCAACTGAACATAGGTGGTACATAGCTATCCATACTAAGAGTGATGGATTTGAGCATGTCGACCATATATTAAGCCCAACAGTATACCTTTCCTGTTTCATCTATGCAGTCGACAGCTTCCAGCATGTCGAGCTTCAAATCCTAGCTACGTCCTGTGATAGTAAGGACTATGGATATTATTTTAGCCACTATTTTGCGTGTGGTTGCTTGGACTTTCCCGATTATTAACCCTTTTGAGTTTTTCCCTATTTGCGTTCCCGTTAGTCTTTGGACAATTCCTTCCTTGATTCCTATAGGAACATGGTCGCCTTTTTTGGACAGCCCAATAAGTTTATAAATTGTTTCGGTTGATATTTCCACTAGTCTATCGAAGTAGAAATTACCATTGTGGTACCAACTAATGATGAAATTTACAATATTCTCCTTTTTTCCTCCAAAACTTTCCATGAGAGGTGCATTAAGAAAATTCATAATGGTGTTGTGGCTTACCTTCTCCGCTTCCTCTGTCATCCTTAACTTACCCCGTTAAGCCCATTCTTTAATTTATGCCTAGTGTCACGCCCATGAAACTTCTTTCATTTTCGCATTTTTAATGTTTTGTAGCCGTTTCACTAGTGGAATTACGAAGGATTCCAACGCTTTTATTTTGGCTTTCATGGCTCTGGTTTTTTTTGGGGCCATTTTTTCGTTTTCATGTTTGGCTCTCTTCTTACTCGATTTTCTCATAGGGTTTTGGTAGTTCTGTCGCTCTAGATCTTGATGAAACAATATGTGATATTCGACTAGCGTAGTATTTATAGGCAGAGTAGATGGAAATCTTGTCGATGGTAAATGATTCTCTAATGAAGGCTGATTTAAGACGCTCTAGTTTCAACTCTCCTTTTAACTGTAGTCATGATGGGTTGATTTGACGTTCTGATCCTCTTGTTGATGTCGATGGTATGGTCGATTTGCAGTATGTCGATGGTAAAAATGTCTGTTATTGTCAAATGGTGGGCTACTACGCTTATCGATATTTCCTGTCATTTTAGTTTTCCTTCATTCTTTTTAGGTTTTTGGTTTTTTTGTAATTTTTATATTTTTTTGTTAGCAGTTATAAAACTGTTTTTATTTTAAATTTTTTTTTCAACTTTTCTATTTTAATCGGGCACTGTTTACCAGTTTCTGAAATACTATGCCCTGTAATGTTCTCATTCGAACTGATCCATTGGCATTGATTTATTCAACAATGCAAGGTTGCATCCATTATGTGTGTAACGTTTTAGGTTTTCCTTTCACCCAACTATTGTATAGTAATGCAAGGTCTCCAACCGACAAATCCTTCTTTTTGATGTTTTGGTTCTGCCAAGCCTTCTGTTGTTGCTTCTAAATTTCTTGGTATTGTATATCAAGAAGATGGTGTTATTCTAGTTTGATTAATTGCATTAGTCGATCCTTTCTTGCTACTTCAACATTGATATGTAATATGTTGGCTATCACCAATGTCTGTTGTCGAAAATGTAAAGGAATGACTGCTTGTTGGCCATAGACTACTCGAAAGGGTGTTTGGTCAGTCGAATTTTTATATGTTGTTTTGTACGCCCATAATACTGTAGGGATTCTCTCATCCCAGTCATCTTTGTCGGTATTACATATTTGTTTTAGACCCCTTGTCAACGTTTTGTTTCATTCCTCTATCACCCCATTCGACTAAAGGGTGATAGGCTGTGCTTCATCGGTGGTCAATTTTGAACTATTCTGTCAATGTTGTGATTGTTTTATTGATGAAATGTGAACCTTAGTCACTGATTAAGGTTAGAGGGTAGCCAAACCTAGCAATAATGTTTTCATATATGAATTTAGCACCTACCTCACTAGAACAGGTGTCGAGAGGTTTTGATTCTCCCCATTTAGTGACATATTCTACTATTGTTATGATATACCTTGCATCTATCCTTTTTGCTAGGGATGGGAATGGACCTATAAAGTCAATGGCCCAAATTTTGAATGTGAGGCTTGGGTTTACTGATATTAAAGGCATTTCTATACTAGGTAGCAGTCAACCTAGACATTGGCAATGATCACATTTTCCCACAAACTTTTTACAGTCTTTGTAAAGTGTCGACCACCACAGTCTTGATTGTTGGATTTTATTAGTAGTTGTATCGAATTGAAATTTTCCTCCTGCGGGTCCATAGTGTTCTTCGTGCAAAATTTTTCTCATTCATGTTCTAACACACATCGACAGAGTACTTTTTCCAAGCCTATTTTATATAAGAATCCATTAATGAGACTATATGGTGCATCTTTCATGGATAAAATTTTCTTCTTTTTCATGCTCATTTTCTCTAGTGCTTGACCATTCTCCAAGAATTCTGCTATTTATTCTAATTCGATAGGTACATATTCTATTCAGAATAAGTGTGCATTCGGCAGGTCATGTTAGACTCTTGTCGGCTCCTCCCTCGTGATGATTCTCGACAAGTGGTCGGGCCTGACATTCAATTGTCCTGGTCAAACTACTACTTCAAATTCAAATTCTTGGAACAATAACAGCCAACGACAGATTATTTTATGGTGTAAAGGTTTGTTGACGAGGTATTTTAGTGCTTGGTGATCAGTATAGAATATGAATGGGTTAGATAATGGGTAATGTTGATAATTTTGAAGTGCAAAGACCATACCTAATGCCTCCCTTTTGGTCATTGCGTAATTGCGTTCTGCCTTATTTAATTTTATTCTGTTGTATATGATTCAATAATCCATTCTGTCTTCCCCAGGTTGTGTCAAAATTGCACCTATTTCTAGGCCTGAAGCATCAATATACACATGGAATTTGATCAACCAATTTGAAAATCTGAGAATGGGTGCTTCGACTAGTTTTCTTTTTAATGTGTCGAAATATGTATCACATTCTTCTGTCGATTTGAACTCTTGATCTTCTCTTAACAATTCTTCTAATGGGTAGGTCATATCTGAATAGTGTCCGATGAATTTTCTGTAATACCCTGTATGACCCAACAATACTCTAACCTGTTTTGGAATGACCAGTTTCTTTAAGTCGAGGATAATTTTTATTTTAGCAAAGTTGACCTTGATACCTTCATTTCATACGATATGTCTTAATAGGATCCCTATAGGGGTAAATACGATGCATTTTTTATATTGAGGGATAACTGAATCTATCGGCATCATTCCAGCATAAGCCTTAACCATTTACAATCGTCTTTTAGCATGGAATAGATCATCCAATCATTGAAGTATACTACCATTGTTTTATAAATGTATTCTTGAAATGTTTTGACAACTATTCTTGAAAACACTACAGGTGCATTCTTGAGACCGAATGGCATTTCTCTGTAAGAAAATGAGCCAAATTCACATAGGAAGGTTGTCTTTTTCTGATTTTCCTTGGCTATCAGCACTTGATTATATCCTGAGAATCCATATATAAATGAGTAGCATTCATGTCCTGCGACTTCATTTAAGATCTCATTGGCGTATGGAGTCGGAAATGGATTTGTTAAGGTAACCTTGTTTAACTCTTGGAAGTCGACACAGATTCGTAGTTTTGTCGGTTTGTGCTTTTTTGGTTGGATGACCATTGGGATTTCCCATTCCAATGTGTTGATGGGGTAGATAATTTCCGCTATCAACATATTGTCGATCTCCTTTTTAACTATTTCTTTGTATTTGTGAGCTAACTTGTAAGGTATTTTCTTTACAGGTCAGGAATCAGGTTTGATGTCTATCTTCATCTTTCCCATTTCTGCTACTAATCATTTTAAGTCTTTGTAATATCTCACAAATATAGCTTGGAATTCCTTTAATAAGTCAACGATTTCTATGGTTTTTTCTTTGCTCCAATAGTCGCCAATTCTTGCCATTTTCGGTCTATTATCATTAGAAATGTCGATTTCTTTAGTTTTTATTTTTGCGTCCAACCATTATGGTGCTTTAATTTCATTAATATGTTGAACAGCTTCTTTGAATTGTAAAAATGTTGCTGGAAAGTCTGCTGCTCTCATTCAGTCAGTGTCATCTTTGTCAATTAACTCAATTTTGAATATCGTTCTAACTAGTTTGCTTGTTTCTGGGTGATTGGTTTTCCATTGAAATCTTCTCCCATATGTATGTTCATTTTCTAATTGGAGTCTTGTTGACTATGTTACTTTGTTGGATCAAATGCTATGACATGCTGCATTTGGTCAGCTTCTATTTTGTGTCAACTCGTTAGTAGTCAGTTGTATAAATGTTTTTATTTGTTTTGTAGCTTCGACTAATTTTGCATCTTCCAGTATAAAGCTAAAGTCCTTAATCAAATTTTCTCTAAGTTCATTCCATAGGAATGTTTCTCCTCGTGATTTTTCCATTTTATACCACTTATTAGGTAGGTCATCTAATGTAAAGGGAAACAGATGTGGCCATATACATTTGTATTTGTAACCAAATCTTCTCGGTTATTTTTCACATATTCTTATATGATTTTCTGGATCTTGTCCTTGGGTGAAGACAGGTATTTGTGCTTGTTTTGTTAGTTTCCTTCCTTCGAATGTTTCTACGAGGAAATTCGAAGTTGTATTCCATGTTTGTAGTCTCAACTGATGGGTGTTCCACCATTGAGCAGCTTGTCCTGTAAACATTTCGACCAGGATTTGAAGTCGGCCATGTTCACCTAGGTTCTTAGAGACTTGTTCTACATGGAGAACTGGTGATTCTCTATATTTATACCGAAGAATATGTTTATTATCTCTTTTATTCGTGCTAAAGAGGGATATTCCCTTATTCTCTTCTCAAATATTTTTGGAATAGTTGATATAGAAAAGATTTGTCGAGTTGGTTTCTTCTGGATAGCTTGAATGGTCCAGCAACCCCTTGCTTGTGTTTCATAGTTTTCAATTTCCCAATCATACAATTCTACATCTGACTTATATCCAACTGAGTCTTGGTTTCCTAAATGAAGTTCTCCATAATTATTAGGTTCAGTATAATCTTCATTTTTTTGAATCTTCAGTCTAGGGTTCTCCTTGTGAAGAGTGAATGGGGACAATCACTTTCTATCCATTCCCTTTTAGTTTTATCCTTTATTTGTCTAATGATATAGAATCTTTCATTTTTTCTTCGCCATGGGCATCCTACCAGGGTTGGGAAGGAGTTGGATCCTTCCTTAGGGTCGATGATCTCGAAATCAACTTTTTTCGAGATTCCTTTTATCATTGTATCGACATTTCTCAAAACCCCAATTGGTTCGATCATTCCTTGGTCTTCCAGTTTTAAATATATGCCTGATTCATTCAGTCGGGGCCTACCAAATTGTTCCCATGTATCTTTCGTCATGATATTCACTTGGGATCCAACGTTGAGAATGACTTATAGAACGTGGTATCCTTCTATTTCGAGATTGACAAGTGGGTTGGTATCATTCTTATTGTTTTTATTTAAGCTGCATATACTCTTAGTTTGTTTATCTGTGTCATTTTTGTTTTTAATATTGTGCAGGAGGTCAATGAATTGTTCCAATGACTTATCTTTATGTATTAGGTTTAATAGTTCATGAAGTGTGTTCTGCAAACTGTCATCGACATATTCTTGTTTAGAAAATTATTGAAACATGCTCGATGCATCGTTATACAATTGTTTTTGCTTTATAGGGTTAGGAAATACATTTTTATCTTTAATTTTGCTTATTCATGGATTGTCACTTCCAATTTTAATTCCCTATCTCGTTACTATGAGTACGTTCTTTGTGCGAATTATATCAATTTTTGAACACAATACAAGACATTAACATTATTATTTTTATTAATTTTCTCAAGTATGGTGGGACAATCTTCCAATGAGTGGTCACCCACACCATAGCTAGTACAAAATATTAGGTTGTTTCTATCTTTATATGGACAATCTACATATTAGTGTCCTTATTTATATCATGTGAAGCATTGAATCAGTCGTCATGGTCGATTGTCATGATTTCCATAGAATCATCCTCGACCTCCAAATCCTCCACGATGGTTGTCAGTGATTCTTCATACGTTTTAAATGTCTCCAAACTTATATGTCATTGTATCTTTTGGGAAAGTCCTGCAAGAAACCATTTAATCAATAATTATTGATCAATAACATAGTCTATTTGGCTCAAGAGGTCTTTGCATGTTTTATCATAGTCCCAGATAGTTTCTTCAGGTTTATGAACTATAGTCTTAACTTTTTTCACTGCCAGATGATTTGCATATAGTGTTTTGAAGAAGGAAAAAAATTGTTGCTTGATCTATGCTTTAGTTGCATTATGTGTTCTTTCAGTATAAGTCATATACCAAGTTAATGCTCTTTTTCATAGTGCACCTATGAACTAAGCCATTTTTCTATCTTCGTTTCTAACTTGATTGGCCTACCATGTCGATTCACATACCAACCAATGTCGCTTGGGATATTCATCACCCTCATAAAAGGGGATGTGTGCTGAACAATGCCCCCCCATGTCGGTGTCGGTTTCTCCTTCAAGAGGTGGCGGTGGTGGGTGTGGTGGTGGAGGTAGTGGGATATTTGGTGTATCTCTCTATTCACAACTTGTATCGATGGAACTTTCATTGCCGTCACATGTTTTGGTTATCGGTTCTGTTTCAACAACTTGTTGATCAGATTCGTCTTCCTCTGTCAATGTCAAACTGCACTGGTGTGTCCATGAATCCGACTCGTTGGTGTTTTGTAAAGATGTGTTTGGCAGGGGGTGCTCCTTCATGTCCAAGGTAGAGTAAATGAATTCTTTGGTTCGAAGGGTATGCCTGAAGTGTAACCCAATTTCCTTCCTCTTGTCAATTGATCACTAAATGATTGTCATCATTTACTTCATCGTCTACTTGGCTCCATGTACCGAACTCACCAGCTCTTACTCTTAGGTCCTCCTAGACAATGTCTTGCATTCGGGTACTCAGATTTGTTGGAGACAGGTCTTTCCTCCTAGGGTAGTTCTAGTTGGAGAGCTTCTTGGTGCTCTATCCACAAATCTTCTTCCATTGGTGACGCCTCTTCATCTATGCCTTCTTTCTGTCGGTCATGACCTGACTGCAGTGGATTCTCCTCATGCTCTGTCACCCTGCAAACCATTATTCTTTGGATCTCTATATCTTGCTCTCTTATCTGTTCCCTTCTTTTCTACCTCTTCTCCCTTTCTATCTTTCGTGGGTCCAATGCACTTTTCATTACTGGTGGTGGTATTTTCTTAGTCTGACTAGAACTCTTCTACTCTGTCCCTAATAGATGACCAGCTACCCCCCATATCCTACCCTACACTTTAGTAAGCCTAGATAGTTCTGTCTATTTGTTCAGGAAGTACTCCCACTCCCTCTCTGCAATAAATATTTCCCACGCCTTCTACTTTTCCACCCAGTTAGTGTTTGTAGGCGATTCGATGAGTGATGGACTAGGTTTGAATATGTGACCTAATCCTCTATTGATTAGAAATTTGAACAATGGGGTTGGTAGTGAACAAAGAAATTGCTCAGTAAAGTTGGTATAGAATCGTTTTTCAATAATTTCGACTGAAACTCTTTCCTTTGCTACTTGTTCTTGACATAATTCATTTGCAATTTTCTGAAACCACTCCTACAGGTTTGTTCTTCCTCCTCGATTCAGTCTCTTAATTAATTTTTGTTCTTTAGTTGCTTATGGCTTCATCTAATAGTTTTTTCAAGAAATGAGGCACCAACTCTACAAATTTCTCATGGGTTTCGGTGAAGAATTTCTCCTTCGCCTGAGCAATGGTCAATTTGTGTCTTCTCACATAATTATGCAAGTAGTTTGTGATCTTATGCTCCCACCAATTCTTAATCTCTTACTTTGATATCATTTATGTATAGTCATGTCATCCGTGTATGTACTACCAGCAACGGAACCAATACTGTAATCTAAAAGATCACATAAGGTTACCAATAATACACATAAAGAATCATATAAAGTTACAAAGACAAGAGATAAGAACATATATTATAATAATAGATTATATTATAGAATCACATGAGAGTCCATACATATACAAAACTGAACCAAGTTCTTAACTGGCTCAACAACCTATTATATATAATTAGAAAAATGTTATGAGTAACTACTTCTCAATTCATTCAACTGACACAACCTTTGGACGTTGACCTAATCTCCGATTAGTCGGTTGACTAGTCTAATTAGCTCATTGACTTTGCTCCTCCAACAGAAACCTAGTAGTGTGTTGGCTTGATTGTGTGATTATGATTGGCCATGTTTAAGCCTATTGTTTTTCCCTAGTTCCTTGTGGAAATCATTCCCATCTAGAGGGTCAAAGTGTGTTGAGAGATTAATGAACGCATTGGCCTACGGTTGGGTGGAACATTGTAGAGACATAGCTAGTTGCGGAACAAATTAATCAACAAGATAACTATTCTCTGATTATTCTTGTTTATGCATTGAAGTTGCTTATGAATGAATATGATGAATTGATAAGGAAGAATGCTTGCAAAATTATCTCTGATTATGCTTGTTTATGCCATATGAGTGTCTATGAATCACTATTTTCATGTTGGATGCTTAATGATGACTAAGTAGAGCTTTTCCTTTTGTATATTTCTATGCATTTTACTTCTGGTTTCGTTGTATGTTTAATGCATTTTACTTAAGTCCTTGGAGGCTAGAAAATCCTGGTTAAAGGGTAAATTTTCCATTAACCTAAGTGTTTCTGCACCCCAAGATCCGCAGCGGAATGTGGGAGGCAAAAAAAAGATGTTTAATCAAGGTAGATCGTGGGTCTTCTCACCCTAGGATCCACCCGCGGAAGGTGAAATGGGGAAGGTGGAAAACCCAAGAAAGGCCAAGGTAAATAGTTGGCCTTCTGATTCTCAAATGCCACACTGGAGGGTGGAAAGGAAGATTGTGGAAGGTGGGAGCGAGAATAGAGGTTTTTTCATTTGATAGTTTTTCAACTTTCAAGTTCTGAGGGCGGAAGGAGGAAGGCTGAAGGCAGAAGAAGAAAGATGAAATGGTGATTAAAGGACTCTATCAAGTGTTATGCTTCTGACTTCGGAGTTCCAAGGGTGAAAGGTAGAAGTGTGGAATGCGGAAGGAGGAACAACAGGTTAATGTTTTCCATCGCACATTATGGTTTCCATTCCCTATTTTCGAGGTCAGAAGGGCGGAAGAGAAAGTGCACAAGGAACAAGTGTAGTGTGGAAGAAGGTTTCTGAGCAAATAATGGACCTGTTAATGATGGACCAACTACTATAGTGATGTACAAAGGTTCTTAAGCCTAACAATGAATGTGGAAGAGTGTGTGAGCATCCATTCCCTGTTTTTGAAGGGAGAACAAGTGTTCTTGAAGCAAAGTTTTTAATAATCTGCATTATGGGGTATGGGGACGTTACAACTCTGAACTTGCAATGAAGTTATTTGGGTTGTTTCAAGTACTTGCAATAATTGGTCCAATGGCCTATCAACTTGCACTCCCACTCAACATAAAAGTTCATAACTTTTCCATGTGTCTTTGTTAAATAAATATTCATGATGCTTCTGGCATTATTTATTGGAATGTGATACAAGTAGAACCAACTTGATTTCTTGACAAGAGATAGAGACGTTGCTTCAAAATTGATCTATCACTCAAGTAAAACTCAAGTGGGTGCATTATAGACCTGAATATGCTATACGAGAGATGGAGGATTCCATGAGAGAGGCATATCCATCTCTATTTGAGATTTGAGATAAGGTGTAGTTTTAAAATCGAGGATGGTCTTATGCTTTAAGCAGGGAAGAATGTAATATCTCCCATCCTTTTATTTTTAATATTACTTTGACTAAGGCTAAAAATTTGAATTTGAAGACTAAGTGAAAAATATGATAATATTACATCTGAATTTGTACATGTTAACAACTTTTCATTTGGTCTCATAAGAAGGAAGACATAAAAAACAATGTTAAAAACTTTGAATAAAGATGCAGGGAAGTTAGAAAAAGCATGTTAGAACTTGATAAACCATGACCCCATTGGTGGGGAACGTAGACTTTCTTCTTAAGAGATAAATATGACAAGTGTCATAAAAAAGTTTTGAGGAATCACCCCCTAAAATATGGGAACATATCTAAGGGAAACCAATTTCCAAGGATTGAAAGTTAGGCCATGAGGAAGACCCAACTGAACATTTATTTACATGCAAATATGTGAGGGAAGGAGACTTCCTATTAGGCATGGGAACTTACTGTCTAAACACCTTGAGGCGTTTGGCATCTGTCCCAAGTTGTGAGCTTTGTTGTGAGAGTAAGAGTTAGTTCTATTTGAATGTGATAATAGTTTATGTGGGAAAATGGTTTCTATTGCCACAAAGAGTAGGGTGTTATCCCCTATCGTGTCATGGCTTATTCTAGGGGTTGATTATTGGGCAAGGATTTTTTCTACCTAATCGTTTATGGCTGGCTAGAACGTGGTTATACCAATTGTATTTTTCTTCTACAAATGTGGGAGTTTATATATGTATCTAGGCTACATATTTTCTATTGTTTTCCTACATAAGTTATTGCATTATTTTCAATTATATATATTCATTAAGAATTTGTCTATTTCTCCTCTTGGTTTTGTTTAGATTTAATTAAAATATGCATTGTAAAAACTACTAAATTGTTAGGATTTTCTCATGGTTATTAAATAGCAGATAGACCACAAGTGCACTCATTTCAGTTATGTTATGGTTTAAATACAAGTAACTGCATACCTATTTATTGTTCTATAGTTATACATATTCATTCATTTACAAATTATATTATATAATATAAATATTATACACTGAGTTATTTTCAATTGTTATAAACACATGATTATAATAATCAATTTGCAGCTAACATACATAAACATATGCTTCGATGCGTAAGCTCTAGAAGTACTTAAAATAGATTTAAACATAATTACCAAGCCCAAGTCTTTGCCTAGCTTCATTGAGGTATATATATATATATGTACATGAGAATAGGAAAGAGGCAAATAATTCCCAAGTTTTTATAAATAAGAACTAAAATATTTCACAATGAAACACATAGTATATGGCCTAGCCTTCCCCTACTTACTTTAAATATTTCAAACCTACATGAGACAAATAAATAAATAAGTTGTCAAAGAATGATCTAACAAAAAATTCCAATAGGGTGGTTTTGAATTACACACACAGTTCACGACCACATTGTTTACCTAAGAAAAGGAGATTATGCAGAGGATTCCAAGCCTTGGATTTCTATTACTTCAGTAACTATTTAATATTTAAAAACTAGCCATGGGTCAAAACCCTATCAAAAAACACAAAAAAGTTATATGAAATTAAAACATAGCCATTGATGTGTAAAATAAAAACCTTCATATTATCTATAGAACAAGTATATACATAATTTTGGTTACTGCACCCAAAAGTTACACACGGTTCAATCTTGAAACCATTACAACTTCATCAATAAATATAAGTCGAGATGATGAACTTGTTTAGATGGAACCAACAATGATTGACTCCATCTATTTGACAACCCGATAGAAGTAAACGTCATGCCAAGCACTCAAAATGTACCCGAAGTACCTTTCCTAGAAGTTTTGTTTTTGTCACTCGGTCATATACTCGAGAATATGGGGTGGGCCTACATACAACAATGCAACTACGAAAATGAGGATCCATTATGAGTGTCCAACAAATAATAGCAAATGACAACAACCAAGTAGAAAACAATAAAACTAATATGTAACCAAAGACCCAAGGGACAACGTGATCAAGGAAAATTTCAGCTAGCAAGAGAGATCCATCCATTGCAATAGAACAATAAAAATGTTAATAGTTAAAAAAATATATGTATATAATGGTGCAAAAAGAACAATTATCAAAGGTGAGGTTAAAATCATTACATTAGGATATGGGCGCTCGTGATGATGGATTCCTAGCATCATAGAGGAACCATCATTACGCAAAGATAGAGTTGTAGTAAATAAAGTAAGATACAACATAACTAAAGAACACATCACTCACAACGACATGCACACGTCAAGCTATAAGTTTGACCATGCAAGCAACATAATCATAATCAAAACTAGAGGCAAAGAATGGGCATCGTAAATGCCGCCACAAATGGGTCGAACCATAGACAAGGTAAGAGGGAGTGACGTCACAACTAGTATAAAGAAACAATGGAACAAAAACCATGGTAGGTAGTAGGTTTGGGAAAGGAAACCAAGGCAAGCCCGATGAAAAGGGACAACTTCAATGCATGTTGTTAGGTTGTCCTAACTTACATCAACACAAGAGCGAGATAATTGTGGCATCAAGTCACACGTATAACCCACCAACAAGAATCTTAAACCATAGACATGATGGATAACAAGTCAAACATGTAACCACGAAAGTGTACACCAAATGCCAAGGTGGAGCATACGTGGACCTTTGACTATATGAGTGAGATTATATGAACATAGGTTAGGATTGTAATCTATTATTGTTCTTAAAGTAAGAATAAGGGTGTAAATGCAAATTAGGATTCTAGTGTTACAAGGGTCCTATTTATGGATAGACATGTGGTGATTGACAACGAGTGCGAAAAAAAGTGGGATAGCACTAGGTTCATCCACCTCCTACTCATAAAAGCTAGTGTTTAAAAAGATGATAAGCAAAGTAGGATATCCATAAGCATAGGAGAGCATTTGAAAAATAAGCACATTATAATTGCTATGCATAAAGTGCAAGAGAATTCCTATGAGTCATTAGAGTGGCATTAATATAATAATGAAAAAGAAGTGATGTCAATAGTCTTTAAGCTACAAGTTGAATATCTTTTATGTGATAAAATTTGAAAGATGTTGTAATTTTGTTAATGTTCCAATCACTACCGTTAAGTGTCTATATTTTCTCTGGTATGAAGAATGTTACTATGTGCATATGATTACTTTGTTTTGTAACTTGGCTTGGAAAGCTATCTTTATAAATATACCTTATTTAAGAGTTTAGAGTCTTGGTATCTGATTTGTAAATAATATGAACTCTGTGAATGTATAGAGGAAATGTTCAAACA
Source organism: Pseudotsuga menziesii (assembly GCA_001517045.1). Classification (NCBI taxonomy): domain Eukaryota; kingdom Viridiplantae; phylum Streptophyta; class Pinopsida; order Pinales; family Pinaceae; genus Pseudotsuga; species Pseudotsuga menziesii. The sequence continues at coordinate 75,307 of LPNX010473457.1, forward strand.
CTTTTTATTTCTTGGATATTGTTTAATGTATGTTAATATTATCATACCCTTGTCCATGGTCATTTTAAAACTTTATAACTAGCTTGGTGTTATCTCACATATATGTTGATATTGGGGAGACTATTTGTTGCATAGATTCTATTAATATTATAATATTCTATTATTTATTTGCTTTGAATTAGTTATTAATCATAATGTGTAAATATTCGAACATGGTATTTGTTTATATAGTATGTATGCATTATATATATGTCTATGAGAATTTTACTAGGGCATAAATACATAAAGCGAGTTTAGCCAAATAGGATAACCACACAAAACAAAAAGATAGATGTGAAATCACACTTTCTTCTCATTAACTAAAGTACATATATACAATGAGAAGTGATCACGAATAATACATACAAACTTATGGGAATATTCTAACCCAAAGGATTAGGTTCCCAACAATTCCTCCTAATCCCAACCGTGTATAGAGTCCAAGAAAAATAAGAAATTTGAATACAAGGCTTCACAAACCATGATGGAAAGCATGGTAGGAAAATCTAGCACCATCTTCTACTAAATAAAAGAGATCTATGAAGGGGTAGTTTTGGCTGACCACCAACCAAAATGGATAGAAAAAGTTGAAAACTTCTACAAAATCGGTGGTTCAAGGCTGCACATGAACCATATGGAGAGCTGAAATAGGAAGTGAACAACTTCAACTTGATAAACATTTCCAACTTGATAGTATTTTTCCAAGTAAGTTAGCTAGAATATTGCACTCGCTTTGCATTAAGGCTCTCTCGGTGATTTTAGGATGACCACCAACTCTGGAGATTAGTCTATCATAGCTCTTTACACACTTGATTGCTTGAAATTGCTTGCTTGATTGTTACTAATGGTAGTCATACCCCCTCATTAGGAACAATGTGAGGAGAGGAGAGTCTTAGGTTGTCACAATTACACACAAAAGACATCAGAACTCTCAAAGTGAGGGGAGTCTCAAGATGTCACAACTAGATAAAAAATACTTTAATACCAATATGGTTCTCTTTTGTCTATGTGGTTACATAACTAAATATGGCCTCTGAATTTGTTTATGGCTCTAGCTTTTTTGAAGAAGCTAGTGGCTACTTGTTATCAGAAAAAAGATTCAAAACATAAATCTTGGCATAATGTTCCCCTTTCTCAGGTAAAATAAAAGAATTATGAGTAGAGGAGAATACAAAGGGCTTTTTACAACTACACCATTTATAAATACAACTCACCAGATTCAAGCCTTGAAAAGTGAAGGATATCTTTCATACCAAAAAATGCATTTTGATTTAGATACTTACAAGTACAAAAAAATACCAAAAAACTTACAAACAAACATAGTTTCAAGTTACATATGTGATGGTTGAATTGAGGAATCTGCTATACCTGAATTCACCAATACTGTCCAACATCACGCAGCTCGATTGAAATTCCCCACGTTGGTGTGTATCTGATCCATTGACTCCAAAGTGAAAGCAGTATACTGGTCATGGCGCCAATACATTTTTAGCACTTCTATAATCTCACGAGAAATCACTCATGCGCCAGTAGATAGTGATGGAGCTCGCACAGTGAGGTTGATGCAGAATTCAGTAGATCTTCAAGTCGCAACAACAAATAGCTATTGGTTGTAGCAGAAAAGATTGTCCGCATCCCTTCTCCATGGGTTAATTCGTACTTGTGCTTCAAATCCAATGACAATGGATTTAAATATTGGATAGAGGTGAATCCAGTTTTGTCCATATGCTGCAATCAATGCATTTCCATCAAACAATAGCACACTACTTCAAATTCCAATAGTGTGCACTGATGGTGATAATTTGAGAGGAGATCACGCACAGATCTCCATACTTTAATGAACTCCTCTAGAAATTTATGGCATTCATAATAGGGCATGGTGCGATTATCACAATATATTGCAAATGCACATACCAAATCGTGCAACGAACTAGGTTTTTACATTTTATTCTAAACTATTTAAAAAATGCAACACTTCACGTAGGTCTTCACCATGCGTTAGGTTTCACCAATGTAACATCTCCAAAAGGCGTTCATCATGTATTGTAATGCATCCATACCAATCTTCACAATAGAAAATTCAATGAAGAGTTTCACCAGAAAGAGTGAGAGACTATTCCAGAGCTCCAAAATTAGGTTTTTGGCTTAGTCGTCACTTCAAGTTTCAACATAGTCTTAACATTTGGGAAAAAATCCACAGCAGGTTGGTTGCGTCCACTAAGAATCCAAACAAATTTCATTCAGTTTCACAACTCAGATGCAATGAATGAAGGAGAGTCACTCTTCACGTAACCAGATCGCATTGATGGGATCGAGTTGACCTTTTCAAGTTGTCACGACTCTTAACCAGATCGCAGTGATGGGATCGACTTGACCTGTTCAAGTTGTCTCCATGATAGCAACAACATATAGTGACTTTGGAGAGGAATTATTAAAAAATATTCTTAGTCAAAAGAGAGAAAAGAGACGTTAAATATTTGATGGTGACCACATGAAACAGTAGAGTTCAACCAAGAATGTCATGGCTGAGTAGAAGAATAGCGAGAAAAAGGTTGTACGGTGTAGGTAAAATTAAGACGATCAAGCACGAAGACTATGTTATAAATAGGGTTTAAGCAATGATTACATCAATAAGGTCACGAGTTGGCATAGTAGCAGGATTGAGGAGGGTATGGAAGAATGTTAAGAACATGCCACAGTGAATCAATGTGGCTCTAATACCACTGTTAGAATTGTGAGAATTCCACTGGGTCAATTGGTAAAAACAAATCCAGGATAACCACACAAAACAGCCTGAAAGCATACTTACTTCTTAGTAAGTAATGTACATATATAGAATGAGAAGTGATTCTTGGTTTTATATTCTAACATGTTATCACTTAACTTTTTTTCTCCCCTGGTAAAAAAATGAATAATAATACAAAAATTGGAATGCTTAACCCAAACAATTAGATAACCAACAAATATATATATAATTATATAGTGTGAACTAGATAAATAGAAACAGCTATCATTGCATCTACTCAACTTAATATAGGAATGCATAGTCGAAATCCAATCCATAGCTTAAACAATGAAATTATAAAAGAGATATCATTTGAATATTTGAAGTGCATATTATATACATAAATTTAAACCATATATTTAGAGTGCAATAATTGTAGGAAACATAGACTTCTGAACTTGGGAAAATATAGTGGTAAAATTTAATCCATGGGATAATTTTTGAGGTTTTATAGAAGAAAATATTCACTATTTTCTATTTTTTTCCTTATATTATTAGTCTAAATTTTATAGGATTAAAAGTTTTTACAAAACTATCTAAAAGCTACATAAAATCTTTAGAAATTTAAATATTTTTTAAAAAATTGTAAATTTTACTTTGAAATCCAAACTAGGGCTAAACAATATATTTAATTTGTTACTCGACACCAAACATGAATTTCATTTACTAGTGACTAGTATTGCATCAGAAATAAAATATGAGAAACATCCTCAACATCGCATAAACATAGAGAGAGTAATTTGGGTATGGAAACCCCAAGATAAAACACAAGAAGGAAAAATCGTTGCACTAGTCTTATATTATGAAGATGTGGAACTTTTACAACCAACATATAAATACACCCAACCTGGTGAATAGTAACCTCTCCAAAATCATTGAACAACCCAACGATAAGGTATGACCACCCTGCGCATTTGTACGACCCATGTTTCATCATTATATCCCGGCGGTACATAAACTATATGGTGTTGATGTGAGTGGTACATAATACCTACAAAAGTTGTACAACATTGCTGCTTTGTACAGTACAGCTCCTTTGCGTGATTTGTACGGTCCCTGCTAAGCCTGGTACTTCGATGAATCTGTCGGGTAGGTTCTTCTTTGTCTTTTATGAAAACTTCTCTGTTTATATATCACCTGTGTAAGTGTCCTCTACAACAAATCTTCGTTTAACTCAATGGCTAAGAGAAAACCCTAACCTTCATTATGGATCAATGGATCTGATCCTCCAATGAGATCAATGGCCAAGATTAGATTAGCCATCACTTAAATATTTCACTTTTCACTTTATAAAAGTGATTCCATTGAGTCAAAATCAAATTAGAATAATTAAAATATTTTCCTAAGTTAAATCTTAGGAAAATAACTTTAATACATTTGGAATTTTGTTTGATGTCTTTCTAGCATACATAAGGACACATGCAATGCTAGAAAAACTTCCTTTTTTGCCACTTTCTAACACTCTGTCTCAACGAGAAAGGTATTTAGTAGCAACCCCAACTTGTCTCAGAACTTCACAAAACTGTGTCTGCAAAATGCCTTCATGAAAATGTTTGCCACCTGCTCATATGTTTGTATGTACTGTAGGCGAATGGTTCCTCTCTGTAAACAATCTCTCCAAAATTGGTACTCAATGTGTATGTTCTTTCTCCGTTCATGGAACACTCGATTTTCAGATAACCTGATGCCACTCTCATTGTCACAGTGAACTATTGTAGCCTCTAGATCACACTGAAACAATCTTGAAAGTAACTTTCTCGACCACATTCCCTCAGAAGCATCCAAACTGGCTTTCATGTACTCAGCCTTTGTCAAGTTCAATGCAATTGAATTATGGTTTCTGCTGGACCAAGAGACAACCCCTAATCCAATATTGAATCAATAACATGAAGTTCTCTTCCGTTCCTCTACACATCCTTCCTAGTCAACGTCTCTGAAGCTTGCTAACTGTACACTACTTGTGCGCTCATAAGCCAACCCATACTTTAATGCACCTTTGATGTAGTGAAGTATCTACTTCAGAGCCACCCAATGCACTATATGAGGGTCCACCATGAACTCACTCAAACAGTTGACTACAAACATAATGTCTAGTCGTGTGTTAACTAGATACATGAGCAATTTGATAAGTTCACGATACAATGTAGGATGAAATCCATCTGAACCTGATGCACCGATATTCTTTCAATTGGATACTAGAGGTATGGCCATAGGCTTGCAATCCACCATCCTTAATCTTTGCAAGATGTCCGCTACGTACTTCCCCTATCCAATGAAGAAGCACCTGTCTCTATGACAAACTTCCAAGCCTAGGAAGCAATGCATCAACCCAAGGTATTTCATCTCAAACCTAAATGCAAGATTGGACTTACAGTCGTCTATCAACCTCTTGTCTCCGATAATAAAGAGATCATCTACATATAGTACCAGTATGAGAGGCACATCACCTTCCAAGAAGTACAGGTTGTGATCCACCTCACTCCACTGGAATCCCATATCATGTATATAGTTATATATCCTCGAGTACTATGCTCCAGGTGCCTATAAAGAGATCGTTGCAACTTGCATACATGTGTCTCATGGTCCTCCACATCAAACCCCTTTGGCTTCTCAATGAATACCTCCTTCTCTATGGCTCAGTTAAAAAAGGTAGTCTTGAAATCCATCTGATGGACACTCCAACCCATCTCTACTGCTAAAGAGATAAAGGTTGGAATAGAAGTATACGTGGAAATAGGGGAAAAGGTCTCCTCATAGTCAATACGCTCCTTCTTTGAAAACTGATTTGGCACAAAGCATGCCTTGTACTTCTCCATGCTTACATATGTTGCATGATTTACCTTGTAGATACATATGTATCCCACCACCTTTTTACCTTGTCACCTCGGTACAACCTTGCATTATTACCGGTTTTTTCATGATGGACTCATACTCCTCAACCATAGCATCCTTCCACACATGATGTTGTGCAGCCCCCTTGAAATTGGAAGGTTTGGATTTAATCAAATCCATCATCATTTCCATATAGATAAGTCTATTTGGTGGTTTTCTCCACCTCATGGAGCTCTATGGAGGATTCACCTTCCTATGATCTTGAACTCTTGACCTAAACCACTTAGGCCTTGGGATAGTGTCTACCTGTTTCGTCTGCTCGATATCAGTCTCCTGTTACATCCCATCCTCCAAGTCAATGAATAAAGGGTCTTATCCACCTAAGTCCCTATGACTACCAGAACTTGTGCTTTGTGTCTCTACCTATACATATACATTTGGATCCTCCAACTTGACCCCTAAGACCTATGTTGACTTCTCCTCTATTGGTAATTCCATAGATCTCTGCAAGGCCCTATCCTCATCAAAATGGATATTCTTTCTCACAATGATCCTCTTCTAAGTAGGAATGTATACTCTATATTCCTTCAAAGTCTTGATGTAACCAACAAGTAACCCCTTCTGTCCAAAAGGGTCCAGCTTCTTCCTAGTGTCAGCATGAATGTGACAATAACAGACAGTGCCAAATATGAGAATGTTACTCACATATGGCCGAGTTCCTCTGAAGACCTCCTCGAGTGTCTTCCTCCCCAAATTTGTGTGGGAACACATGTTTTGAATCTATAATGTGGTCATGTATGCCTCATCCCAAAGGAATAGTGGTAATCCCTGATCAAAAAACATGGCCTTGTTTTCTCCTACCATAGCCATGTTCTTTCTCTTTGCCACTCCATTCTGCTATGGGGTATGAGGCATTGCATTCTCTTTCTTGATCCCTCTAATCAACAATACTCAAAGAAATCATTGGAGGTGTACTCTCCCCCATTGTCTTTCCTCAACACTTAGATATTCCTTCATGTATGGTTCTCTACAAGAGTCTTGAACTCTCAAAACCTATCAAAGACCTTTAACATTGCCTTCAGGAAATAGATCCAGGTTGTCATGTAATAATCGTCAATGACAGTGATGCAATAGTTGTAGCCACTAAAATATTGGACTCTCATAGGTCCACAAACATCCAAATGCACTAATTCCAAGGGATCCCTATACTTGTGCCTAGTCTGTGGGAAAGGCTACTTGATTTTCTTCCCTAACACACAACCCTTGTAGTGGTTATGCATATTCTCCTATATGTAAGTAGCTCCAATCACTTCCTGTCTCAACTGCCTCATTTTGCATGGTGTAAGTGTTCCATCCTCCTATGCCACAATGCACCTTGGCTATTGGCGTTGCTGATAGGAGCCTTTGTAGGCCCAAATTGTAGTCTATACACCTTCTCTCTTCTGATCCAAATCACATGATCCAAGCTACTGCCTGACCCCTTGCACCTTATATACACTCTATGGTCTCAGAAAATCTCCTGAAACACCTTGTCCTTTAGAATGGAGGCTGATATGAGGTTCTTTTTCAACCCTGAAACATATAACACATCAGCAAAGTTGAGGGGTTTTCCAAACTCCCTGTGAAATGAAACAATGCCAACTCCATGCGCATGATACCACACATCATCACCTAGCTCAACGTGGATACCTATTCCACCATCGTGCAAGTCCTTGAAGAACCTTTTCTATCTAATCATATGACTAGATGCTCCACTATCGATGTACCAAATACTTCTATCATTGGTTCTTTCCATGCAAGCTATCAAACAAAACTCCTCATCGAAGTTTCTACTGAACTCCTCCACCTCTGCATAACCTACCATCTAGGTATTATTCTTCTTCTTCCTTTTTGGGAACTAGGAGGAAAATTGTTCGTTCTTGTGGCAGATAAAACACTTGACCTTTCACATGTTGATGTTCTTCTTACCACCCTTGTTGTTCGTTTCCTTACCCTTGCTCTCCCTATCAGGGCTAAATCCTCCTCATCCACAATCTATGGATAACTGCTAAATGAGCCCGATCCTTGACCCATACAAGTCTCCTCCTACACAAAGGCATCCCACAATTTCTGCCAATCAGGGAGCTTCTCCCTAGCCACAACAAATTTAACAAAGGTGTCCCATGGCTTAGAAAATCCATTGAAGGATCTCCGAACTAGATCCTCATATTCATTCTTAGAGCCAACAACTCCAATATCATCTCTAATCTGTGTGAGCCTTGTGATATAAGGAACCACTCCTTCTCCCTTAGCCATCCTTGTACTGGGAATCCTCTCTTCCAGTTTTTCGTTCTTTCTCTAGTATAAACTTTCCAAATCCTTCCACATCTTTGATGTGGTCTTCTTCTGAGAAATATGACTATCTGGTTCTTTACTCCATCCAAGATGATCAACATGGCTGTGGAATATATCTTCGTCCAAGATACCAAGTTTGTCATATCTATAGGTGCAACCTTCGTGGAGTCTATGTGATCCTTTGCATCACTAACATCCAGGATCCTTGTAAGTTGTGATCATTTATTTCCATCTAGGAGAGTTCTAAGCCCCCATGAGTCTATCCTCAACTCTCAACTAAATGGCCATATTGAAGTGTACCTATCAAAATCTATATCTAAACTCTAGGTTTGTGTCTTCAATATATTTTTCCCTGATATAATAATGTTGTTTCTAGTCTCTCAGATTTAGCTTAAGTGAGCTCTGATACCATGTAAATTTTCCTTCGAAATCCAAACTAGGGATTAAAAATATATTTAATTTGTTGCTGGAAACCACACATGAGTTTCATTTACCAGTGTTGCATTGGAAATAAAACATCCTCGACATCACTTAAATATAGACACGGTATTTTGGGTATGGAAAACCTTGGAGAAAACCCAAGATGAGAAAACCATTGCAACAATCACATATAGAGTTATTATGAAGTTATGGAAATTTTACAACTAGCAGATAAATACACCAAACCTAACTAATAGTAACCTTTGAAAAATCACTGAACAACCCAACGACAAGGTACGACCACCGTGTGTAGTTGTACGACCCCTACTTCAACAATATGGAATCTGTACGGTGTTGAGGTCAGCAGTACGAAATTTGTATGGAAGCTGTATGGCCTTGCTGTTGTGTACAATGCTACTCCTCTATGTGATTTGTATGGTCCTTGCTCATACTAGTACTCTAGAGAATCTGTCGGGTAGGTGCTCCTCCATCTTTTCTATAAACTCCTCTTCCTGACTTTTCTCTATTTGTATCTCACTTTTGTATGTGTCCTCTCCACCAAATCTCGTTTTTACTCAATGTCTAAGAGAAAAACCTAACGCTTGCTATGGATCAATGGATGTGTTCATCTGATAAGATCAATGACCAATATTAGATTAGTTATTAGTCTCATCACTTAAATATTTCACTTTTCACTTTATAAAAGTGATTCCACTAAGTCAAAATCAAATTAGAATAATTAAAGTATTTTCGTAAGTCAAAACATAGGAAAATCACTTTAATACATTTGTCTTCTTTTTAAGGTCTTTCTAGCATGCAAGGACACATGCAATGCTAGAAGACCTTCCTTGCTGTCACTTTCTAACAAAAATATCACCAAACATTTATGTTTGGAAATTTTATAATTAGTAATATTTTCCAAGGATTCTAGACTTTAATAAAATTGTGAATCCTTAAATTTCCCCAGCTCCTAAGCAACCAATCTTCTTTGTAAGTAGTCCCTATCCTCTTTCTTGAACCATAATACTATATGGCATACCACCCTAGTCTACAAGTGAAAAATAACATTCAAATAATATTCTCACATTCTTAAGTTTATAACAATCTCTTGCTTAACTCAATCAAAACTCTCACTTCCGAGAAGTTTCATACCACAAAATAGATCCCACACATAATATTTCTCATGTATACTAGATAGTGTCCTATCCTCACATGCATGCATATAAATAATATTTTTTCCTAGGTATTGGACAAGGCCCACCTTTCCCTCCTTTGGAATTCATGCGACTTGAATCCCGTCCTATATTTTAGGGGATTGGTTCAAGGAAACTTCCACTTGGCACTTATATTTCCCACATCATGATCACCATGATTGTATTCCACTCTAATGGTGTCATGATTCATCAAGTTCTAACAAGGGTACTCCAATAACTCTAGCATTTAATAAATAATGTCAAAAATTGTCTTTTACATTTGTCCCCTTGGAATGAGGACATGTAGTAATTTTTTTTCTTACACAATTTCAAAATAAAATAAGAAAATAATTACTACTTAATCATAAATATGAATTTGTACTTATCCAATAATCAAAGTAAAAACATGGGGTTCTTACAAATGTAAAAAAACTATATTTTACTGATGTCCTATCATGAGGAGAAATGACAAGCTTGAATTTTGCATATGTTCAAAATATAATATTACAATATTAATTACTTAGTCATAAATATAAATTTGGAATTTAATCTTAAAAAAATAAAACATTGGGATATTACATCAACAATATAAAATGGAAAAGCACACAAATATTTTGCAGAGAGAATAAGAGCAAATTAAAACCCAAATTATATTAATGAATGGAATGGAAAAACACAATAAATAGTAAAGCAATAGAAGCAAGCTTGGATGATGGTAGCTTATCTTTGAAGAGATGTGTTCTAGTTACATTAATTTTCAAGACCTAATTACAAAGATAACAAAAGAGGACTTCTTTATCATAAAAATAAACAAGCAAAATCCCTAAACATCCAAAAACCTAACCGTAAGAGATGGAGCACCAAAAGGATATGTGAGCCTCAATGCGGCTACCTGATACATTATTTTTCTAGGGGCACACCTATTGCATATAGTCTTCATTTAGGGAAAATGATATCTCATTTAGAAGAAATGGATAAGAATTACAACATTTTATTAGAGCTATGGAATAGCATGGAAAACCCTATCCCCTAATTTGACAAAAAACATCATTTAGGGCCTCCAAATGACCTTAGAAGTTTGGGAGTTATGGGTAGCCACTAATATCCACCTGGATCATTGGGAGAGTTACCAAGAATTTATCTAGAGTCATCAAAATTTTCTAAAATATATGTTATCATAGAGAATACATGTCAAGATACTACACGATGGGATTTCATACTTAGAAGAGGTGAAATTTGAAAGTAAACCTAGGTGAAAGTTTGGCGAGCAAGGTAAACTCCAAATTAGGGCTGTAAAACTTATTATATTCTTAAATAAACATAATTTTTGATTGGAACGTATTATTTAGGTGATTCAAGACTCACTACAAAGAAGAAACATAATAGTATACATTTTTGGTATTTTTTCAATATAATTAGGTTGTTTTTTTGAAGGTTTTGGTTAGACTTGAATTAGGAATAATGGAAATAGTTATGTTAAGTGGAGATGAAGATAACTATGAAATTAAGGAATTCATTCATATAATAAAAGAAACCAATTCCATTAATAAAGCACTAATAAATAAAGTTAAGTTTTAAATAGAATAAAAAGATGAGTCAAGTGAAGAATTGAAAAAGGAGGAAGAAACATGGAGATTACAAAGTCATAATAAAAAACTAGTTGATGAGGTAAAGACATTGAAATAAGAAAATAAGTATTGTAAAATTCAAGACACAATAAATTATCTACATAAACATTGCCAAGAAAGAATATGGAATCATAAAAAATATTGATAGAACATGGCATCACGAAACGATTATTCGACAATATATTATCAGAGACCATAAACTACAACAAAATAGAGAGACCACAACAACAATGCATTGAATAAAAGGGAATAAGGTTATGTGACAACCATTTATCAATAAATAATATTGAAAATAATTGAATTCCGATCGACAGTTTATCCTCAAGGACAACAAGAGAGGTATATTAGAAGGAAATAATATTACTTGGTTTCATCATATGTAAAACCATCAACTACAAACATTTGAGGATGGAGCATTCAAAACGAGGGTAATATGATATGACCCAAGGGGGTCATATATAGAGTTAGATGCATATGTAATAACGTAATGTAAATGTTATATGGTTTTTGTAGTTGTAATGTCCCCAAAACTTGAAAATAATTTTATTTTATTAGGCTAGTCCTTCACTGCCTAAACTAGACATTATTTACATTTATGTGGAACGTGTCATTCTTTGTTTACTGTGTTGTATGGTCATAACTTGCTCTTACTTCCTGCTGTCATATTTATTGATGTGGTTATTAATGTAATACTATGTTGTCATGATGTTGTTTACTATCTTGTTCTATGGTTTTTCATTTATAAGTATGTGTTGTTTCTATTACGTACTCATTGGTTATAAAGTTTGATTACTGTTTTATGAACAATTCTGACCTAGATTTTATAAGAAAGGGGTGGAGTGGTGGGATTTGTTTCCCTTGTAAACACCTAGAAGGTAATTGTTTTCTACTTGTCACCATAGGGCTTACTTAGTTATTATAAACTAATGCATTTCTTTCCTTGTCGCGTGCATATGCACTTGACGATGGAAACTGCTTATAAAAGCTGAACAAGACATACTTCCCATTCATCACCAGCACTCGGCTTGGACAACGAGAGACTTACAGTCCTATCCTAGTGATTAATATGATGGTTGTTTAGTTGATTATTATGCAAGGATGGATGTTTCACTAGACTATGTTGTATGGGTTACCATTATTGTTTTTACGGACTCTACAATAGTGATTTAATTACTGCTGCACTTATCATTTACATGGTGCACAGTTTATATGTTATTAACACTTTATAACTTGGTTCATGTTTTACTATAGTCTTGGTGTATAATTTAAAACCTTAACATTATCTCTCCATGGCATATTTCATATGCCATGGACTATGAATAAACCCTATGTATTTGATACACATATTGGGGAGTATGTATTGCACGTTAATTAAACATGGTTTTGTGTTAAAGGGTGGCATAAACTATACACTATGGGTTTTGAGTTATGTTGTTTAAGACGAGAGTGGTGACATTAATGCACTTTGGGATGCGTGGGACTCAAGCTTAGGGCTTGGGCTCTTGTGATGGTTTGGGTCATTTGCAGCATGGCTGCGTGAGATCTGCCTCCGTGTTGTGTGGTGGTGTGAAGCTTGGGAGGTTGGCTGTAATGCAAGGTATGTCTCCCATTTTGGTTTAGAAGTGTTGTTTTTTTGTTCAGTTTAGTGTTGAAAGCGTACTCCTCATTATATCTTGTTTGTTTACAGGTGGCAGGTTTGAAGCAACGTGGGTCGTGGGTCACCCTAAGGTGAACACCATACCCATTTGGGTATTCCCAATTGTAAACAAGTATAAAACTTGTTCCTTTCCTTGTGTGGTTGTTTTTGATAGAGCTTGAAGCTCATCGTAGGTTGAATGTTTAGCTCTGGTTTTAATAGCTGCGAATGGAAAGGGACTGTCTGGAAATTAAACTGTAAAGCATTAGAGAGGTGCTGAAAGACTTGGGGGGTTTTGGGTGGGATTTTAGCGCCTTCTCACCGGGACTAGATTTATTCTAGTTTTCACAAATGGAGATTTTGTGTAGTAATGTTTCTTTGGTGAACACTCTTTGGCTCTGCGAATTTGTAATTATGTTTAAGTTTGGATACACTCACAACACCATTTTCTGCAATGGTGCAAGGCTTGGGTTATACGACTGTGTAAACTCTTAACTTGTTTTAGAATGGATGATATGTACAACATCTATACTCTACTTGTGTTTATTGGTTATTTATATACAACATTGGCACATTGTTTGAATTGTGGTGTTGATTCTTACTCATTGGAATTAGTTTAATTCTATGTGGATTCACAAAGTTCCTATGGAGATTAGTTAATAGTGTTGTTTGGCCTTGGAGGCATGCCATAGATGGAAATGACATTCCCGCCATTAGAACCGCGAGTGCATAGTGGAGAAATGACTTAATGTTTTTATGATATAAATCATTTTTATGATTACTTGGTGTATTTTAAAATTAATGGTCGTGATTGTGGGTGTAATCCTTCAAATGGGTGTTGTTTCTATTCGCATAGCATTGACAGGGTTTTAGTTGGTTGCATTATTGTTTAAATATTTGTTATGCAAAGTGACGACGGCCATGAAAAAGTTACAACGTGTATTTATTTGGGGCTTTTGACCTCTGTGTATAGGTTAAGTAGATTTTTTTTATAGCATGTGTATTTATAATAGCGTGGTCTATTTATTTGATGGTTAAAATGCTACACCGTATAGTAAATTAGTGAATCCTATAGGATTCGATATGGTGATTTGTAAATGTAAAGCATGTGGACTCAATAGGACTTGATCTTGGGTCACGATGTTGTACATAGTTTATTTAAGGTAAATGTTTTGTTTGGGAATTCATGCCTATAGGAATCGATCCTATGATCTCTGTTTATTTATGCTATGTTTTATGATGTTCTATGCGTAACATTTAGGATGGATTTACTAAGTTGGAAGTTCCTTTATGGCATAAAATTTTCATAGATTTAGTGTGTATATTAATTATATGGTTTGGTTATTTATTAATGAAATGGATTTATTATTGATTCTTTTTTATATAAACCATAAATCTGAGACCATTAAATTGTCTCGATAGTTTGACTATTTACTTGGTTTAAATGTTTTATTCTTAGATGTGGAACAATGTGTTTATAAGGTTGTTTAAATAGAATAAAGCTTCAAACCATTAGAGGTCTCGATAGCTTGACTGTTTGACATTTTTAATTCATTATTTGATTATGGCTCTGTTTATAGCTTATATTTAATTAGTCTATTTACTTCTAATTAAAGGTTTGTTGACAATAGGAAATATTCCAGTAGAATCGATAGGTAATTACACATATACATAGGCTTTGTCTTAAGCAGTTCTAGGTTTTAGAAATAAAATGCAGACATAACTTTGGAAGAAAAAAACCCTAAGTAATTCTTAGACAGGAAAATAATTTGTAGTCATAGTTTTTAGAATTACAAACATAAAATCTTAAACATTCTGGATAGACATAGGGTTTATAAATAAAGTGTATACCCTTAAATATTCTAATAGGAAATAATTGCAGACATAGGGTTAGAAATATTACATAAACCCTTAAATATTTTAACAGGAAAATATACTAGATAATGAAATGGAAAAATCAAGAACATCATACATGTAAGGTGAAACTATTCCAATGGCTGAATACATGCACACTCAATTACCCAACATTAACAAATTCACAGGAAGGTCTGACCTCTGTACAAATAACCAAATCAATTGGGAAATTCCACGTTCCACCCAACCATGACTCAGAACAGTTCCTAGTTTTAGTATGGATTCCCCCGAGCTGCTTCCAACATGCAAGTGGCTTAGAGCTCCTAACGTAGGATTCCATAATTAAGATATTGGGTATGAATTAGTTCTCGTTTTTCCTCCTAGAAATTTTTGCTCCAAGAACTCTCTTGAGAATAGTGAGGCAAAAAATTGATTCCAAAAAATGGGAGAGATCCCCAAGCCTCTCCTTGGCTTGGGACTTTATAGGAATACTTTTCAGTCAAAGGGGTAGTTAAATCAAGAATCATTTGATTTCTGTAGATAACCCTTTTTATTTAATTTAGGCGCTTTTAATATTTAACTTAGGAACTTTTAACTAGTTCTTATTTGGACCTTTGTAGGCATTATAATATTTAATTATATTTTAGTAATAATAATAATAATAAATGGAGCCTTTCTTTCTTTCTAATACTTTTAATATTATTACTATGCTTACTCTTATACATACCATGTGTAAAATATATACTTATAAAATTATATATATATATATATATNGGTGGTTAGATCTACCGGGCTAGGAAACTCTAAACATCCTTGCATGTTGGATTCCCTCGTATAACATGGTAGTTCTTCAGTACTTGATGAGATAGGTAAATTCAATATTTCATTTAATCACTTATAAATAAGTGAGATGAGATCAATATTTTAGTCGATTCATTTTCACTCGACATAATTAATTCTTTTCAGTAACTCCTAGCACTTATCCAAAACCCATACTCAACGCTAAAAATAGGGAGTTACAAACTTAGTGCAATTCCATATCTCCTCGCTCAACATTAATGCTAGGATGTACTTGTAGGATACACCTAGATATATAATGGCCATAGATCCGATGTTCCATAGCTTATGCTCAACATCAACTTGTAAAGCTCAAGGGATTATGCCCAACACTTCCAATTATCTTTTCAAGTGCTTCATAGATTCTTGCTCAACACAAAGGTTTACATAATTCATGTGTTCTAGAGCGCCTCATTCAACACAACAAAACACTCATATGTTCTAGAGCTTCTAGCTCAACACAAATGTTCAAATACTCATGTGCTCCAGAGCTCCTTGCTCAACACAAAACATCTCATCAATCATGTGCTTCAGGGTCCATTCCCAACACATAAAATATTACATAAAGCATATGTAACTGTCTTATGCCTAATATATTAAACAAATCATCATGTTCATATGCAGTGGGGTCGTAAACCCAATATATCAAGAAAAAACATCAAAGTAAAATCATAATCAATAGGGCTCATTCCCATAAATGTTAGGTCCAAAAATCAGGATATTACATTCCTTCATGCTTAGAACAACACCATCCCTCGTGTTCTAGGGATTCAGAATGAAATCATGAAACAAGGCGGGGTAATCCTTTCTGATGGTGACTTCCTTCTACCAAGTAGCATCATTGGCTTCAAAATTCTTCCATTTCACTTTCAATTGAACTATGTTGCGCATCCTGAGCTGCACCTATCTCTTGTCAAATATATGAAGAGTTTTAGAGGGAAACTCCCTTTAAGGTTCCACCTATAATAAGGACCAATCAATCACATGTTTAATATCATAAACATATCTCTTTAATAAATATGCATGGAACACATTATGTAATTTTATGTGAGCAGGTAATGCTAGCTCATATGCCACTAACCCTTTGTTGTCCAATATCTCAAAGGGTCCACAAAATCTAGGTGCTAACTTACCACACCTTCCCAAGCCCAACGAGCTTCGTTTTGCTTTTAGTTTCAAGTAGACATGGTCACCTATTTGATAATATTTATCTTTTCTTTTCTGATCCACGTAGCATTTTTGGTGGTATTATGCTTCTTTAAGGTTCACCTGGACCTTGGTAACCAATTGTTCCAAGTCCTTTAACAAGTTGGCCCCTAACATGAGCCGATCCACTGGGCTATCCCAAGTAACCAGTGTTCTACACTTCTGTCCATAGAGTACCTCAAAGGGACTCATCTTAGCAGAAGTATGGTATCCGTTGTTATATGCAAACTCTACAAGGTGCAGGTAATGTTCCCACTTGTTGGGGTTGTTCATGACATAAATCCTAAGCATGTCCTCGACAATATGGTTTACCCTTTTTGTGTGCCCCTCTGTCTATGGGTGATAAGGAGTACTAAAGTTCAAGAATGTCTCTAATTCGGAGAATAAGGATCTCCAAAATTTTTCGGTAAACTTAGTATCTCGATCTGAGATGATTTCCTTGGGTATCATGTGCAATCTAAATATCTCCTTCAAGAAGATCTCAGAAATGTGTACTGCCTTGTAGGTCAACTTCACTGGACTAAAGTGTGCTGCTTTTGACATTTTGTCAACTACTACAAAGATAGAATCATTTTGTTTCTTACTCTTAGGTAGAACTGTGATAAAATCCATACTAATGACCTCCCACATCCATTATAGAATGGGTAATGGCTACAGCAATCCTGAAGGATTTTGGTGCTCAGCATTGATCAACTAACATTCTTGACATTTTGTGATAAACAACGCTATGTATTCCTTTAACTTAGGCCAAAAAAAGTGTCTCTTAACAGCAGATATCATATTTTGATATCTTAAATTCCCCAAGTAGGGTGTCTGATGAAATTCTGTGAGGATGATGGACCTAATGTCCCCTCCTTCTGGAGCGTACAATCTCTCCTTGGACCAAAGAAATTCTATTTTGTCTACCTTGTACTGTTTTTGTTGTTGAAACAACTTGTCCTCTTGGACCTTCTTGAGTATTTCTACATAGAAAGGGTCAAATCTATTGGTCGTTCTAATCTTCTTGCGTAAATATGAATTGGTTTGACTTAAATTCACATCATATATCATATGAGTTCATCGACTCAAAGCATCAACAATATTGGTATCTTTTCCCTTTATATGCTTTAGCTCAAAATGGTACTCACTAAAGAAATCCCACCATCTATATTTCCTCACATTCAGATTTTCAAATAAATACTTCAGACTCATATTGTCTGTATTCAAAAGGAATTTCCTTCCGATGACGTAATGCCTCCAAATATTCAAGGCATGGATGATGGTAGCTAACTCAAGATCATGTCTGGGATAGTTCTTCTCATGTTCTTTTAACTTTCACGATTCATAACAGATCATGTAATTGTTTTGCAAGAGGACTCCTCCAAGTCCTTCCTTTCTTGCATTCGTACAAACAACGAAATCCCCATCGGGATTCACAATTCGTAGTATCGGTGTGGTCATCAAAAGCTGCTTAATTTTTTGAAAACTCTCCTCGCACTTGGTCGTCCATAAGAATTTATTTTCCTTCTTTTGCAAAGTGGTCATGGGACAAGCTATTATTGAGAAGTTCTCAATGAAATTTCAATAATATCTGGATAATCCTAAAAATGATCTAATGTCGGTGACACTAGTAGGGGTAGGCCAATCTTCTATGGCTTTAATCTTTTTCGGGTCCACAACTATCCCCATCTCAGAGATTATGTGACCCCATTATTGTATCTTTGGTTTGTAAAAATTACATTTACTAAACTTGGCATAGATATGGTGTTCCCGTAACACCTGTAGCACTATGCGGAGGTGATCCTCGTGCTTGTCTTTACCCTTAGAGTAAAATAGGATGTCTTCTATAAAGGACAACACAAATGTACTAAATATACTATTCATGATACACATAAAGTTCGTGGGTGCATTGGTCAACCTGAATGGCATTACTACAAACTCGTAGTGGTCGTACCTTGTATGAAAGGAGGTTCTGTGAATGTCCTCATCATGAATTCCTACCTAACGGTACCTATACCGCAGGTTGATATTTGAGAATATATTGGCTCCTCCTACTTGATCGAACTAGTAATAAATCCTAGGGAGTGGGTATCAGTTTTTGATAGTCATCTTCTTAAGATGCCGACAATCAATGCACATCTTCATCGTACCATCCTTCTTCTTTATGAAAGGTATTGGTGCTCCCCAAGGAGACACACTTGTTCAGATTTATCCTTTATCAATTTACTCCTATAACTGTAGTTTGAGGTTAACCAACTATGGTGCAATCATACAGTAAGGGGATTTCGAAGCCGAAACTGATCGTGGTGTCAGTTCTATGGAAAAATTTAGGACTCCTTTCGATGGTAATCATGAAATTTCCTCAGGAAATACATCCTTGAAATCTACAAGAACTTGAAATTCCTCTATGTGTTGTTCTCTTTCAGCTTCTATGTCTTGGATTTTTACGGGAAATAGTTTGCACCCTTTCCTAATGCACTTCTTTGCTTGTAAAGAAGATATCTGCCTTACAGAAACTTTCTTTTGTATTCCTTAAATCTTTTCTTGATTCCCTTGGCTATCTGTACAAAAGATTGACTTGTGTAATCAATTGATCATGAAATGGTGTTGTTCCAACTAGTCCATGCTGATAAGTATATCATACGAAACTAAGCATAGGATGTTCAGGTTTACTCTAGTAGGAAAACCATTCAGGCTTACCTCACAATCTTTAACTATTTCTGAAACTTTTTGTTTCATACCTATGGCTAATTGCACCAGCCAAGGTTTATCATGTTTAACTTTTCTTAGTTTACATATATGAAAAATTGTAGTAGATACATAGCTCTAGTAACCACCGGGGTCAATCAGTATTAAAGTAGAATTATTCAATACCTTACCTTCTATCTCAGCCATGGTATCCTGATGGTCTACCTATCGACCATCCAAGGATGCATAAATCCGCGATGTTCCAGCTATGTCCTCTACCAGTGGTTCTTCTTGTAAGTTGTACAAGACCCCACTGGTATTTTTCTTACAGTATCGGGCATAATGAGGCCCTTGGCATTTCCAACATTTAATTTGCAGCGGGGAAACATTGGCTCCCCCATTTGTTTCTAGCTTGTTAGCATTTGAAGCTGGTACATATGGATTTGTACCTATTTTGTTGAAGTTCTTGTTGGCTGGAAAAGTGTTGTTTTTTTTTTTGTATGGTGGTGGGTTAAAACCCAGTTTCTGGTTGTCAGAGAATTTTTTAGAACTGCCTCTACTTCTGTTAATGTTCTCTTGCCTCAACTTTCCATTCTCATAACAAAGCCTAGCTTTGTGTAAGGCAGTGTCAAAATTTTTAAGTATGTCAAATTCAATCCTTTCCCACAAGCTGGGAGGAGAGCATCCTAAAAACTACTGTATATTTACTTTCTCCTTCTTTATGTATGGTACATAATGCAATAGATCCAATTTTTTTTTAATAAAAGCAACCACAGTCACGGATCCCATACGTAAATTGTGAAACTCTTTAACTTTTTCGTCGAAGAACCTTTTCGACATGTATTTCTCTTGGAAGATCTTACGAAACTTACTCCACTGTATTTATCTTAACTCATTGTTCTTGGTATGCTTAAAGTCTCTCCACCATCTAGATGCTTCTTGGGTGGGGGTATTCAACTTCCCTTGCCGATTGTTATCTTCTTTAGTGTTCATGATCTAAATTGTTCCTTTAAAATCCTACAATTGCAGATTTTAATAACAAGAAAAATTTATGTTAGTTAACTCAATTTAAAATCATACTTTATTTTCCTTGCAATGAATGTCTAGTACGCCCATTTGGTAGCATAGTGCTGAAACTGGGCTCTGATACCACTGGTAATGTCCCCAAAATTTGAAAAAAAATAAAAAATATTAGGCTAGTCCTTCACTACCTGAACTTGTCATTATTTACCTTTATGCGGAATGTGTCATCCTTTGTTTACTTTGTTGTATGGTCATAAGTTTTTCTTACTTCCTACTCTCATATTTCTTGATGTGGTTATTAATGCATCACTATGTTGTCGTGATGTTGTTTACTATATTGTTCTATGGTTATGCATTTATAAGTATGTGTTGTTTCGATTACATACTCATTGGTTATAAAGTTTGATTACTATTTTATGAACAATTCTAACTTAGCTTTTATTGTAAAGGGGTGGAGTGGTGGGACTTGTTTCCCTTGTAAACACTTGGAAGGAAATTGTTTTCTACTTTTCACCACATGGCTTACTTAGTTCTTATGAACTAATGCATTTCTTTCCTTGTCGCATGTAGGTGCACTTGAGGATGGAAACTGATTATAAAATATGAACAAGACATACTGCCCATTTGTCACTGGCACTCGGATTGGATGACGACAAACTTATAGTCCTATCCTAGTGATTACTATGATGGTTGTTTAGTTTGTATTTACACAAGTCTAGATGTTTCACTAACCTATATTGTACGGGTTACCATTATTGTTTTTACGGACTCTACGACACTGATTTAATTACTGCTGCACTTATCATTTACATGGTACACATTTTATATGGTATTTAACACTTTATAACTTGGTTCATGTTTTACTATAGTGTTGGTGTATAATTTAAAACCTTAACATTATCCCTCCATGGCATATTTCATATTCCATGGCCTATGGATAAACCCTATGTATTCAATACACATATTGGGGATTATGTATTGCACGTTGTTTAAACATGGTTTTGCATTAAATGGTGGCACGAACTATACACTATGGGTTTTGATTTATGGCGTTGGAGGCGAGGATGGCAACATTAATGCACTTTGGGATGCGTGGGCCTCAATCTTAGGGCTTGGGATCTTGCGATGGTTTGGGTTATTTGCAACATGTCTGCATGAGCTCTACCTCTATGCTATGTGGTGGCATGACGCTTTGGGGGTTGGATGTAATGGAAGGTACGTCTCCCATTCTGATTTAGCAGCATTGTTTTGTTGTTCAGTTTGGTGTTCAAAGTGTACTCCTCATCGTAGCTTATTTGTTTGCATCTTGCAGGGTTTGAGGCAATGTGGGTCATGGGTCATCGATATCCCTGAGGTCAACACCATACCCATTCTGGTAAGCCCTGTTGTAAATAAGTTTAAAACTTGTTCCTTTCCTTATGTGGTTGTTTGTTACAGAGCTTGAAGCTCATCATAGCTTGAATGTTTAAATCTAGTTTTAATCGTTGCGAATGGAAAGGGACGGTTTGGAAATTAAAATGTAAAGCATCAGAGACACTTTAAAAAACTTGGGGTTTTTTGGTTGGGTTTCAAGCACCTTCGGGCCGAGACTAAATGTATTTTGGTTTTTGCTAATGGAAACTCTGTGTAGTAATGATTCCTTCGTGAACATTCCATGGCTCTGCAAATTTGTAATTATGTTTAAGTTTGCATACAGTGACATCGCCATTGATTGCAATGGTGCAAGGCTTGGGTTACACGCGTGTGTAAACTCTTAATTTGTCTTAGAATGGATGATATGTACAACATTTATACTCTGTGTGTGTTTATCCTTTATTTATATACAACATTGGCATCATGTTCAAATCGTGGTGATGATTCTTACTCTTTGGCATTAGTTTAACTCTGTGTGGATTCACAATTATTGTTTAAGTTCCTATGTGGATTCGTTAACATTGTTGTTTGGCCTTGGAGCCATGCCATAGAGGGGAATGGAATTCCCGCCATTAGAACTGTGACTATGTAGTGGATAAATGACTTAATTTTTTTATGGTATAAATCATGTTTATGATTACTCGGTGTATTGTAAAAGTAATGGTTGTAATTGTGGGTGTAATCCTTCAAATGGGTGTCGTTGATATTCACATAGCATTCAAATGGTTTTAGTGGGTTTTGTTAATGTTTAAATATTTTTTATGCAAAGGGCCGAGGGCCATGAAAAAGTTATAGCATGTATTTACTTAGTGCTTTTGACCTCTGTGTAGAGATTAAGTAGATTTGTTTTATGACTTGTGTATATATAATAGCGTGGTTTGTTTATTTGATGGTTAAAACACTATAGCGTATAGTAAATTAGTGAATCTTGCACGATTCAATATGGTGATTTGTAAATGTAAAGCGTGTGGATTCTATAGGACTTGATCTAGGGTCACGATGTTGTATATAGTTTATTTAATTTAAATGTTTTGTTTGGGAATTGATGCCTATAGGAATCGATCCTACGATCTCTATTTGTTTATGCTATGTTTTATGATGTTCTATGTGTAACATTTATGATGGATTTACTAAGTTGGAAGTTCCTTTGCGATATAAACTTTTTGTAGATGTAGTTTGTATAATTATATGGTTTGGTTATTTATGAACGAGATGGATTTATTGTTGATTCTTGTTTATATAAAACATAAATCTCAGTCCATGAAATGGTCTCGATATCTTGACTGTTTACTTGGTTTAAATGTTTTATTCTTAGATGTGGAACATTGCATTGATAAGGTTGTTTAAATAGAGTAAAAATTTAGACCATTAGAGGTCTCAACAGCTTAACTATTTGACATTTTTAATTCATTATTTGATTATGGATTTGTTTATAGCTTATATTTAATTAGTATTTTTATTTCTAATTAAAGGTCTGCTAGAAATATGAAATCTTCCGGTAGAATCCATAGGTAATTATACATATACATAGGCTTTGTCTTAAGTAGTTCTTGGTTTTAGAAATAAAATTAAAGATAGGAAATAAAATGCAGACATAACTTTCGAAGAACAAAACCCTAAGTAGTTCTTATAGAGGAAAATAATTTGCAGACATAGTTTTTAGAATTACAAACATAAATTCTTAAACATTCTCGATAGACATAGGGTTTATAAATAAAGTGTAAACCCTTAAATATTCTAACAGGAATTAATTGCAGACATAGGGTTAGAAATATAACATAAACCCTTAAATATTTTAGTAGGAAAATATACTAGATAATGGAATGGAAAAATCAAGAACCTCATACTTGTAAGGTGAAACTATTCCAATGGCTAAAAACTTGCACACTCAATTACCCAGCATTAACAAATTCACAGGCATATCTGACCTCTCTATAGATAACTGAATCACTTGGGAACTACCATGTTCCACCCAACCATGACTCGATTATGTTCCTGGTTTTAATGTGGATCCCCTTGAGCTACTTCCAACATGCAAGTATCTTAGAGCTCGTAAGGTAGGCTTCCCTAACTGCAATATCATGTCTCAATCCATTCTCCCTTTTCCTCATAGGAAAATGTTCTCCAAGAACTTTCTTGAGAATAATCAGGCAGAAAATTGATTCCAAAAAATGGAAGAGATCCCCAAGCCTCTCTTTGGCTTGGGACTTTATAGGCAGACGTTTCAGTCAAAGGGGTAGTCAAATCAAGAATCATTTGATTTCTTGATTTAAACATTTTTATTTAATATAAGCACTTTTAATATTTAACTTAGAAACTTTTAACTAGTTCCTATTTGGACCTTTGTAGGTATTATAATATTTAATTATGTTTTAGTAATAATAATAATAAATGGAGGCTTTCCTTATTTCTTATACTATTAATATTATTAATATGCTTACTCTTATACATACCATATATAAAATATATACTTATATATATATATATATATATATATATTATTTGTTAACATTTGTCTTTAGGTATCATATAACATGATCCCTAAACTTAGGACACTTTCTTTATTAAGGCCGTCATGTAGGTGGTTAGGTCTACCAGGCTAGGAAACTCTAAACATCCTTGCATCTTGGATTCCCTCGTATAACATGGTAGTTCTTTAGTACTTGATGAGATACATAAATTCAAGATTTCATTTAATCACTTGTAAATAAGTTAGATGAGATCAATATTTTACTCGAGTCATTTTCACTTGACATAATTAATTCTTTTCAGTAACTTTTAGCGCTTACCCAGAGCCCATACTCAACACTAAAAACATGGAGTTACAAACTTAGTGCAATTACAAAGCTCCTCGCTGAACACTAATGCTAGGATGTACTTGTAGGATACACCTAGGGATAAAATGGCCAAGGATCCAATGCTCTAGAGCTTATACTCAAGATCAAATTGGAAGGCTACAGGATTATGCCCAACACTTCCAATTATCTTTTCATGTGTTTTAGAGCTTCTTTCTCAACAAAAACATTTACATAATTCATGTGTTCCACAGCTCCTCTCTCAAAACAACAAAACACTCATGTGCTCGAGAGCTTCTCACTCAATATAACTTAAACACTCATGTGCTCTAGAGATTCTTGCTCAACACAAGCATTCAAATACTCATGTGCTCCATAGATCCTTGCTCAAAACTAAACATCTCATCAATCATGTGCTTCAGGGTCCACGCTCAACACATAAAATCATACATTAAACATATGTAATTGGCTTACGCCCAATATATTAAACAAATCATCATGTCCATATGGAGTGGGGTCCTAAACCCAATATATCAAAATAAAACATCAAAGTAACATCATAATCAATGGGGCTCATGCCCATAAGTATTAGGTCGAAAATTTGGGATATTATAGTAGTTTAGGGGTTGCATGTGTAAAGAGAAAATACATATAAACAGAGATCATGTAGGCATTGTTAAGGGAACATATCGATTGGATAAATGAATCTCTTTAGGTATTTGGGGGAGGATCTAGTATTATTTAAGGTGTTATTGTGTAACTCATCTCTATTATCTATGTTGGAGTTGTTCTCCACATTTATACTTTTGTATATGGTGTGTACTCCATTATATTAATTTATTTTACTCGTTTGGTTCATCAAGGAATAGATCAAATGTTGGATACTTTCACGAAATATATTGGAAAAATCAAGTTGATTAAGTTCATAATTGAACTCGGTGTAGGAACTAGAGAAGTTTTTTATGAAAGGGGGATTCGTTGGAAGAGAAGAAGAAACAAAGAAAAAAAAATATAATAGTTATATAATTTGAGTTATTTATACTCACTTCCATTTGATTTGAGGTTTATTTTGTCCTCTACCCTTCACATACAATCTGATGTAACTTATTCTCTTATTAATATTTTTTTTTTGTCTAAAGACACTTCATTCAATATGAAAAAAATGTTACCATTCTTAATATATTTTATTTATTTAATGATAAACGTTATCCACAATGAAAATGGGTTATTTTAGCACATTATACCACTCTTTTTAAAATAAAATACTTCTACAAAATCAAAATTTTATCTATATATCTAATTCATTCACCATTGCAAAACATATTTGTAATTTTATAATTTGTCAACCACTACAAAGCAATATTGCCTTGTTCCTGTATATAAAAAAAGAGTGGGAAATTAAAAATGGTTACATATATATGCTGAAACTATTAGAGACGCTACAAAAAAAATGCCAAACATTTAAATTTTGATCTCACTCTTATAAGAAAACACGTTTCCATCTCATCAAAATATATATAACATTTATAAAACACAAACATGTCTCTCATTATTGAGGCAATATTTATAAATACAAGACCTTATAACAAATATATCATGTCTTTATTGCACATGGGCAATTTATATTAAATATAGTGTTATCTTTACATATCCTTCTATATTCACAAGTAAGTTTCACATTAACACGTACTAAACTAGAATTTTGTCCTCAAATTAATTTCGCACTTGCTTTAGGTAGGTTTGAGAGGAAACCCCCAAAAAGGTCTCCAAAAGTTCCATACCTACATGATATTATCCTATTATTCATCCAAATCAAGATTTAAAAGGTGTATATATTCCCAATTCTAATCCAAGAGAAGAAACAAATCCTTCATATAGAAATAATAATCCATCAACTCCTAACTTCTAAGCGCAACATTTACCATCAG
The DNA here is from genome assembly GCA_001517045.1 of Pseudotsuga menziesii. NCBI lineage: Eukaryota > Viridiplantae > Streptophyta > Pinopsida > Pinales > Pinaceae > Pseudotsuga > Pseudotsuga menziesii. The sequence goes on from LPNX010473457.1 coordinate 101,897, forward strand.
TGGTGAAAATAAAGGTCTTCTTAAACATGCTTCCTCCATAGTCCCTGTTTCAATTTAAATTGGTGTTAGGATCTCCACTTCCAACAAGACAAGTATTAAACAAAACTTGAAAAATGATTCAAACAACTATTCTTTCACTTCTAACAATCTAGATAATGTTTCCTCTAAATTTTTAATCTGACAAGTAATTTTCAGTTACCCTTGGACTTGATAACAACATGAATCAATTGACCAAACAAATTGCTTAAATAATGAAAAGAATATGTGTTTGAACAAACATAATTGAATTAAATTGTTCTAGAAAATGAAGAAACACAATTAAGTATTTGATTTTTTCACGTTGTATACAAAATTAATATTATATTTTTGTTTCGAATTTAATATCGATTTTATTTCAATGTTTGTTCTCATTTTTCTTTATGTTCACTATCTTTTTCATTCAATGTTTGCAAGATTCCATCCAATTACATAATAATAGTCGATGCAACTATATTGTCTTGATGTATCCAATATTAATTGTCTATCTCAATTATCCCACACGGACTTCACTTAGTGAACCTCTCACATGGCACGTGCGATCATGGGATATTAAAGAATACCCTTAATTTTGAGAGATATTGACCGAAACTCTTTTTGTTGAAACCTCCTCCCAATACTTAAAACCTCCTCCCCACCCCTTTTTATACCTCAATCCTTATAAACCACCTTACCCACCCCCACCTTAAACCCCTCATACCCCAATACCTGCAATATATTGGTTCGATTTTTGATAATTTTAAAAACAACAATATGAACTAACGTGATAGGATATTGGCCAACATGTGAAGCCCCCATGAATTATCCTCACCTCTTCGAGTGCTACTATCCATGCATTATGTATTCTTGTAGTAGAAGAAAACACCTTAGGATGATAAATCCTTTGTGAGGTGAGAAGATAGGAGTGAAGTGTGTGAATGTAGAAAGAAACAAATTTCTATGACATGTACACATAAGAATGGTCTAAATGTTCTTCATGTTAATGGAAGAGATTATGCTACAAAGAGGAAATTCTTCAAGCGACGTTGTTCAAATAAGGACATATAATATGACATCAAGAATCTTAATAATAATGTATTTGTAACCATAAAAAAATCCACAGGAGTAAGACAATATTCCATTCAATGGCCTTACTTACTTGATGCAAGGACATTCTAGGACAAGAATGAGATGTTCTACACACTATAGTAATAGACGAGGATGAGTTAAAATAGTGAATCAATGCAAATACACGAAAAATATAGGCTATTATCTTGAAATCCTTCAACTAAGGTCATATGAAAAACACATATATTGTTAGGCAAACCCTAATCCATTTAAGGATGGATTACTAACTCAGTCATAGTTGGGTGGATTTGAAGAAAAAATATAGTTTTGATAGTCAAAAAAGTTAATAGTTTTGATCTTCAAAGGAGTTGACATTTAGATAGAAACCAAGAAATCTAGTTTATAAGTTGCATTGTTTCATAATTATTTTGGTATGGAAACAATGCTTAATATCCACATATATTCTAGAACTTATATTATGTAAGAGGTTTACAAGTGAGGAAATCATTTGGGATGACACTTTTTTCAAAGGGATGCCATGCAAGTATGAGAAATAAACTATTGAGAGTAGATTCTACATAAGAATATGTCATTGTGTTAAATGTAGTGGTTCTAGAAATATAGTTTTTTACTTCATTAAGAGTAAAAAATGACAAAAAGCTTATGATTTTAGATGCATTGATTTAAGATCATGTAATACAGCTCAACCACATACTTAAATGACAAACTTAGTTGCTCCCAAAGTTGATTTGAATCACTATACATTATCTATAGCAAGGGGTGTTTCTTCTATAAATCAAGGATTTCTCATTTTTGTTGGCCATGTAAGGCATGATATGGCCTTATATCCCATAAAAAATGATTGAGTTTTGAGAATTGATATATGTCCTACTTATATCTACACATTCTTTAACCATTGGATCTAAATGTTATTCCACCCCACGGGGGATTCACCTTCTTGATCAAATCATATCATGTTCATTCATAAAGAGGGGTTTTTTTAATTATGAAAAATAAGGTCAATATATTGTAGGTATTGGGCTACAAGGACCAGTGTATGGGGGGTTTATAGGTACTTGGGGCATATAAAAAGGGGTTTCCAGTGAAAATAAGGAGTATATTGTAAAAATTGTTTTTTTTAAATTGAGAATATGTATCGGTAGGGTGGATCAACAAAAAGATTAGAAAATAAAAAAACAACATAAAACATTTTAAATTTAGTTTTTACAAGGATTGGTATTTGGTTCTCAACACTAACGCACTTTGTCAAGAATCGTGCTCTCCATGTTTTAACACATGAAATAAGAAACCATTGTGCAAAAATGATTAGGCTAGAAACTATGGATAAAGTGTAACACAATATAATTCGTAACGTCAAAGTTCCATCAAAATCTCATGTTCTTGAATTAAAACAATGTAAACTTAATGAAGACCATCTCACAAAACATGTAGAGTTTATCCATCCCAACATGGTAAGAGAGGGTGCTACGAAATTTTGAATAAATATTCATAACAAAAATGAAGGTTTTAATCATGTTTCATATCATACCCTCCAATTGCACTTCACCCCAATGATGTGGTACTTTATTACATAACTTTTGGAGCATTGAAAATGAGGTGGTACTTAAGTCGATAATGTTTGGAGCATTGAAAATGGGGTAGTAATTTTTATTACCATTGGAGCATTCAAAGTGGAACATGAAATAAGATGGATTTAAACAAGTACAATGAAGTGGAAACCAAGAAATGGATGACTTTAGTGAAAGACATGAGGTAGTCATAATGAGGAGTTAAGGAGGTGGATTTCTTTCCAATTCCATTAAGATATTAATGGAAAGGTAAGAAAAACAATCCAAGAAATTAGGTTAAGCATTCAATTGAATTTTTTTCATCATTTTTTAATAATTACTTCAAATCAATGCCTTCACATCTTTATGTAGCAAAATGCTATAGAAAAAACTATAACTTTGAAGAAAAAATATCTCAAGCAAATGAATGCATCTATAATTGTATAAGGAAAGGAAGATAAGAAGTATGTGAAACCTAAAAAGGAAATGCAACTTTAACAAAAACAAACAATAAAGGATATGTTAAAGCAAGATAAAGCATTGTAGAAGCAAGTTCACAATTGGAGAAGAGAAGAAGGTAGGAGATTGAAATAAGAAGGAGCACATAGGTAACATATCTAGTTATCATGTTTCTTGAGAACAATTAAGTGCAAAATAACATGATAAAGGAGATGTCTAAAAACCACTAATTTTTTATTAGAATATGGAATTTTTTATTTTACAAAATAAAAATTTAAATGTGTTTTAATGGAAATTTTGATAATAGAATTGAGTTGAGCACCTTCAAAAACTACTAGGATGTTGAAAATTCCAAAACTTGACAACTCTACCTTAGATTTAAAAGAAACCCTACCTAATTTTACAAATATTATACCATAAAAATCCACCTATTCCCATCACTACAATTTTTAGACTATGCCTATAATAAATCTCTCACTCAAAACAATCTTATTTGATAGCCTGCTTTTAGAACAATTAACTATTAAATAACTTGATAAAGCTCTAACTCAAAACACCATTGTTGGATTCTAGGAATAGTTAGGAAATGACTTCACACTAAGTATAGTTAGGAAATGACTTCCCCTCACTCACCTTGCAAAGTACAAATTGCATTTAGGCCAACTAGAGAGCTAATGAGAGTACTATTAAGATACAATGGTTTTCCATTTACTCTTCATAAAAGGAAACCAAATTATTGAAAAGCAATGCAATAATGGATAGATAAAACAATTTAGTAATAACTTTTATATAAGTGTTTTGATATATATATATATAGATATATATATATATTTCATGGTTGCCAAATATTACAACCTTCCACCTTCATTTGTATTTTACAGTAAAATACTAAACTCGTTAGTTAATAAAGAGTATTGCTAAGATCAACCAAGAATTTCGAAGTTCAAGTACCGTACCAAGTCAATTGTGGATTGGGGAGGGGCCAGATGGAGGAATAGGGTACCCCTTGGTAAGCGGACTATCGGAGAGCACCATGTTCTTTGATGGCACTACACCTGCATTACCACTACCAGCATTCTGATTGCTGGGAAGCACTGGCTGGTGATCAGGAATATGCATAGCCTTTTCTTCTTTTGTGGCAGACGAATGTTTTCCATGTTCCAAGTAGTTGTCAGGCCCAGCTCTGGCGTTGCATTCTACAGGAGAAATAATCAGCAATACAAGCACGATTAAGCTCGTCCTGGACTCCATCAGATTGCAGCTATAGACGAGCTTAATCGTGCTTGTATTGCTGATTATTTCTCCTGTAGAATGCAACGCCAGAGCTGGGCCTGACAACTCTCACAGAATAGTTAGATATAAAATAAAATATATTGCTGATTAAGAATATATTTCTGAACCTCAGATATAAAATATATAATATATAGACTACAAGAGTATCAACTAAAACTCAGATAGATAATAGTTAGATACTGGGATTGTGTTATTAGCTCTCACAGAAGAAGCAACCTCCTCGTTTTTATAGCTTTCTCTGTATATCTCTTTGTGTCTACTACACACGACGGTCTCTGCTATTCATGTTATTGAAATTATGTAACGCCTCTGATATATATATATATATATATATATATATAGGGCTCCAACGACACTTTGTTTTCAACGTGAAGATGGAAGAGGAGTGCGTTTTGTCTTTTTTTCTTCCACTTGTTGAGCAATTTCAATTCTGAGTCTCTATCCAATTCCAAACCCACTGTATCTTCACCGTGAATCACACGCAACTGTACCTGCACACAAGGAACTGTACCAAAGTCTGCACACGAGGAACTGTACCAAAGTCTTCGCATAAAGGTAAACAAAAAATATCAACAATTTCTATCCTCACCTCACCATCTCAGCAGATATCAGGATACATCGACGTAACCATTGAAAATACATTCCCAAATTAGCTTTAATTGAACTCAAAATCCTGAGTTTGTGTGAGAATTTTGTTCCGACACGAGAATTTCAATAAAGTGGAGATCCAGCTCCACCCGTCAATCCAGCAAATTTTTTTGATGGAAAAGTTGTGTGTCATCATAATCAATCCCATTCCATTGGATCTGAACATATTTTCCGAACAATGTACCAGAATCAAACGAATGCAACGGGTCCATTCCACTTTATTTTAATACATTGTTCAAACATTACGACTGGAACAGGTCCCATCCCATTTGACTTTGATGCGTTATTCAAATTCCATAAACATATGTTTCAAACATAACGAAACAGGGACTAATAAATATGTTTCAAACATAACGAAACATATAGTGTTAAATTCTGATTACTTTTATGGTGTTAGGATGATATTTATTAACGTCTCGTCAGATCTGAGATCAGTTTTGATTTATCTAATGAAGTTAATGTTCAAAAAAGTTTAGGAGAATCTTTTTTAAATCATATTTATCATGATGATGCATATGTATATTGCTTTTAGATGACGTCAAAGGATCTATTTTTTTTAATCCTAATCCTTTTTTCTTGTTATAGATCGAAAGTTATATGATTAATCTACTCAAGTTCTAGTGGGAACCATATTTATCATAATTATGCACATGCATATATTTTAAATAAATTTGATTATTTAAAAATTAGTATCATTTATAAAATAGAGAAAAAAACTTAAGAAGTCATACTAAGAATAGGGTGAATAGTAAGAAAGTAAAAACATGGTGTAATAAATAAAAGATAGATTACATAGTCATCTTTTCAATCTTTTATATTCAATGTTTTTTATAATAGCTTTAGCATGTATTCATAATCAAAACCATTCAAACCTTTAAGTCAAGTTGTCGCAATACCATGCCCTTTTCTTTCCAAAATTAATAGTTTTTTTTTCTACATCATTCAAATCTTTAAGTCAAGTTGTCCCAATACCGTGCCCTTTTCTTTCCAAAATTAATAGTTTCTTTTTCTACATCAATCCTTGTGACTTGAAGGGAGAAAATCTAATCATGAAAGTAACAAAATGTTGTCATCATAAAGAAATAATACTTATATAGACTCACAAAATATAATCTAAGTCAAAACTCTAGTATGTAGGGGTTCGTGAAATATAATCCAATTGAGAACTCTAGTATGTAGGGGTGTGTTTGGTATTCTAAAATAGGGTTCCAATCTTTGGGTTTTGATTTCACCATTTTGTACTTTTGAATTTTTTTTTGTGTGTGTGGAGGAGTAATAAGTATCTAAACTTAATATAAAATGAAGTTGGAGATATGGGAATGATGAGACCCTGTTATGTGATTGCAAGTCCATCAACTTGTTATGTTATTTGAAATGAATATTTTTAATTTATTTATTTTTGTATTATAAACATAAATCCAAACCATTTAATTAATTATTATTTGATTCTTTATTATTAAACTCCTTTATTAACCATAATGAATTCCTACAATTCCATCTAGTAAATCATTTCAAAATAGTAAACAATACTTTTTAGTGTATCCTTTATTCACTTTACAACTATAAAAATCAAAGTACAAAAATAATAATCAAATTTAATTATGTATATCAAAAAAATTAGTATCTTATTATCATAAGACCTATAGAGTGAACAACTTAGATGGGAATCATTGACTTTACAAATATTATACTATGTGCAATATAATGAACTTGGGATTGTAAGAGAATCTTGGTTATAACCAAGATGAACCCTAGTTTTACCCCTGCTCAATCTAGCTCGGCACGACATTCCCCTTTGTCTCGACATGATAACCAAGATGAACCTCACCTTACTGAAACTTGCAGGCTGTGCACTAGAGAGAAACCCCATCCAAACAAAGGCACCACCTTGAGGTGGAGACCAAACTTCCAAACATTCAGAAAACCCAAAATTGCTGAGAGCCAAGTGTAACCCAGGAAGGATGGTGAAATAATTCTCCATGGAACACATATCCTTTGTCTACTCTGCCAAAGTACTCATGTGCATTGAATAACCTTGTGAAGACATAAAAGAGAGGAGGAGTATAGGGTGTTTCCAACCCTCATCGCAAGTGCCGAAGAGACATGCAGTTCGAACCCCACGTGCGAGGAGCATCGAAGGATCTAGGATCTCATGATGTCCTCATTGATAGACATGTTGAGCACATGCTTCTTTCCATGCAAAGGGTGCACAAGCCGAGGCATGGCGTGGCGATGAACGTCTATGGTGTCACCCGCATCTGAGATGGAGATGTAAGATCTGGCCAGATGTCTCCATTTGAGCTGCACATTGGCGTTAAGGTGATCCTACAATGTGCTTTCCACCAGGGTGAAAAATGAACTGACTCCTGAGTTAGCCACATAGTTTACTAAAGCATTGCCTTTCTTGCGCACATGGTGAAAGGTGAGAGCTTGCATGATCTACAGGAGGGTGGCCAAATGAATTAAACCATGTTCCAGGCGCTAGCTGGAGGTGAATTTGGAAACCGACATGCCATTGTGGTTTTTAGCAGCTAAGCACAGAATGATCGCAGAGTCACCTTCCATAATCAAGGGAAGAATATTTCTTCTGAAAGCTATCGTTAAACCTGTTACCATACCTTCCAGTTCTACAAAATTGTTGGATTCATTACCCATGTTGCCATAGAAAAGATGAAAGATATCTCCATTGTGTCTCTAATAGCTTCGGCGAAACCAACCTTTCTCAGGTTTCCCTTGGATGGCCCATCAAAGTTAATCTTGAGGACAGCCGCAAGGGGGGATTCCTAGAACATGGGGCTTGTAATACGCATTATGGGATTTCTAATGGTAGGAGGGATGAATGTGGAGTTGAAGCTTAAGGCCTCCAGGATGAGCTTTTCACTCTGAGAAGTGGGAATGTCCCCGGTTGTCCATCCTTTGGACTGAATGGTTTCTTGAATATTTTTTTTATTGAATCCCAAAGCGATTTGACCATGTCTTTGATGTCCTTAACATTTATGTTCTTGTGCTCTTTCTAGGTTCTCAACAACACAAACCCCAAGGTGAGGGTCCAAATTTGATTAAGGATTTTTCTTTCAAAAGGAGAATCCATCCATTATTGGAGAGAATCTGTAGCATTACCTTTGACTCTGTCAGTGCGATGAAAAGATTCAACAACTTGGTCCCATAAAGAGATGGTGAACGGGAAAGTGTCTAGAAGATGGTCTATGGTTTCCTATTATTAATTGTAGAGAGAACATCTTAAGGGACCTTGGAAACCTTCTTATAGTCATATTCTCCCATGTGAGCATCCATCGGTGCATGAGTAGCCAAAGAAAATGAGAGATTTTTGGCCAATGAAGGGCCTTTTAAATGTGGTCCCAAACAGGGGTGGCCCAGATCTCCGATGAGGCTGACAATATATCAGAGGCTTCTTTGACCAAGAAGGTACCAGATGGCCTATGTCCCAAATGAATGATGTCCATACCAAGATTTTGTTTAAGATGACGGCTGCATATTTCTAGCCATATTTTGTCCATAAGATCTGTTCTGGGGGCCATGTGCCAAGTCGAAGGATATTTCCACTGGCAGAACCCATCATTCGAAGATTGCCAGTACTCTTCTAATTTAAGGTGCTCATTGATTTAAATGTAGTTATGACTATCAAGGTAAAGAAGGAGACTTTTTGACTCGGTAATTATTGCCAATAATCACACCAGAAGAGGGATTTGTCCCCATATTTCATTTCCCATAAACTATGATGTTGGATGAGCACTCTGTGCTTGTTGGCCTCCTTCCAAATGTGAGATCCCAGAATATCCTCATCAAATATAATTAGGGAATGACAGAGATAATCTAGGGCACATTTGTTTTTCCGTAGCTTGGTCTAGGGGGAGTTGTTTTTAGAAACCTAGTTCCACCATATTTTTTCTGAGAGCACTTGATTTTTCAGCTCCAGATCTCTGATACCAAGGCCCCCATTGTTTTCTTTATAGAGATTATCCCACCTTACCAATTCCCAACGACGATTATTGTTGTTGCATCCCTAGAGAAAAGACCTCTGCAGAGATTTGATAAATTGTAAGACCCATTTAGGGGATGCCAAAAATGAGAAGAGGTATAAAGGAATTGATTGCAAAGTGGACTTGAGCAGGACCACATGACTGGGGAGATTGAGGGAGTGGAAGGTCCAAGAAGTTAGATGGTTCTCAATTTTTTCCATAAGCTCCTTCCAAGAGGCGTGCTTGATGGCTACATCAAAAAGAGGGGCACCCAAATATTTAGAATTCAAGGAGGAGACAGGGAAGTGAAGGATTCAGATTATGTTTCTATGTGCGGCAGCCCCAATATTAAAGAAGATGATTTGGGATTTTTCAAGGTTTAAAGTGGTTCCATTGGATTCTTCAAAGGTGTGTAAAATTGAATGTATGGTGCATGCTTCTTGAATAGAGGAATGATCAAAGAGGATATTGTCATCCACAAATTGCTGGTAGGCTAGAGGGGGAGCATTGTGAAGCGATAGACCCCTCAGGGTGTGAGATGTAGCAGCTCATTGAATCATTCTCCCTAATCCTCCATCCATGAAGACGAAGAGGAAAGGAGAAGGAGGGTCACCCTGATGCATGCCTTGCGAGGGTGAGAAGGTAGTGGAAGGGGAGCCATTGACCAAGATAGAGAAGAAGGATAAGGAAATAAGGGAAAGGATCCATTGGACCCAATATTTACAGAAGCCAAAAGATGGCAGCAGTTTTTCTATGAAGAACCAGCTGAGTTTATTAAACGCCTTGGAGAAGTCCAATTTGAGAATCATGCCAGGGGATTTGGTGGTTTTGGGAGAGTGGATCGCCTCATGAGCAAGGATTATGCCATTGAGGATTTGGCAGCCTTCCACATAACTAAATTGTTATGGTGAAATGATCATAGGTAGAAGGGGATTCAGTCTATTGTCCACCACTTTAGAGATGATTTTGTAAATAACATTGTAGAGGGAGATTAGATGGAACTTACCAGAGTGAGAGGTGCCACTTTATTTGGGGATGAGGGCTAGGTGAGTGGCATTGAGCACTAGAAGAATCTATCTTTTTTGGTGATATTCCTCAACCAAGTCAAGGACCTCCTCTTTTAGCATGGTCCAAAAATGGCGAAAGAAGTCAATGGTGAATCCATCAAGACCTGATTATGGGTTGCATGAGAGAGTGATTGTGTTCATTGTTGACCAGAGGAGGGATGTTTTGTACCACCTTGAGGACAAACTCTTGATGGGAATGGTTTGGTTCTGAGAGGAGTTGTTGAAATACCTTGTTAGTTCTTCACATATTGCTTCCTGCTCCTCCAGAATCTCGTCATTTTTTGCATGCATTTTTCTTATTCTATTCTTCATTCTGTGTTGAATGGTGGATCTATGAAAGAATCTTGTATACTTTTCTCCTTCTTTCATCTATTTGACCCTTACCTTTTGGATCCAGTAGATCTCTTTTTGTTCACATCTCTTGTTGAGTTGGTGCAGAAAGTCCCTTTCCTGAAGTTTAGTTTCCTAGTTGTAACCATGGTCCATGGCGAAGCACTAGAGAGATGCTAATATTTATTGAATGAACTCTTTGTCCTTGAATATATTACCAAAAGTGGTCTTATTCCATTATCCAAAATGACCACATAGATGTTTGTGTTTCTAATGCATGATGGCCATTTTGGAGTGTCCAGTCACATACATATCTTCCCACCAATAGCTAACAAAGTCCATGAATGTGGGATGAGTGAGCCATAATTTTTCAAACATGAAGGGTTTGTGAAGGGGGGTGCCCTAACTGTTCAAGGAGAAGGCGATGGGACAGTGATATGACCTCGCTGTGGGTAAAACAGAGGTGTCCAACATCCCTCCAAGATTGAAAATTTTATCAAAAACTACGAAGCGATCAAGACATTTAGCAATTTGTTGTGCTACGCCTATTTTGTTGTTCCAGGTGAAGAAACTAGAGGAGGTTTGGATGTTAACCAACATGCAGGAGCTGATGGTATATCTGAAGGAAAGATATTTGGAAGACATGGCCCTAATACATCCTTTTTTCCCTCCAAGTTGGATATCATGTTGAAGTCCCCACCTATTATTAAAGGAGAATCAATATGCATATTGTGGAACCAATCAATGTGTTTTATAAGGTTCATCTTCAAATCAGCCATTTGAGGGCTGTACATGTTCATGAGGAAGCCCTTGAAGGTGGATCCAAGGATGTGAAAGGAGGCTGACAAAGAGTGCAAAGAGGAGGAAACCTCGTTCCAAGTGACAAGAAGAGGGTTCTAGCTGATAGAGATACCACATGAGGCACCTTTGGCATCGATAGTGATAGTGAGACATTCTTTTTAGATTTGAGACATAAGTTCAGGGTTTATGTCACTCGAACATTTTTTTTCTTGAAGAAAGAGAACGGTTGGTTGATCTTTTTGAATTTTCATTTTCAACATTCTTGGTTTGGAGCAACCGTTGAGACCTATGACATTCCATGAGAGGATCCTCATTGATTAATAGATGAGGGGGAGGAGAAAAACTATGTTAACTAAGTGTATTGGCCAGATTCAACCAGCACAGTGCCTAGATGACTAATTCATTAAAGAGCAGTTTTGCAACCCCTTATTTTTATTGCATTGAGCTTCATGTTTGTCTTTTTTTCCAGAGATTGCAACACCTAATTGATTTTGAGATTTGTCTTTGGCTAGGGATTTATGTAGAAGCTTGATCTTCTTGGGAGGGATCATGTCGAAAGCTTTTCTGGTGCATGCATCTTCGAGACCAAGAAGATCAAGGCCTTCTAGGATGGTATCTTTCATCTATTCCTCCTCTTGTGGTTTATGGTTTTGACCTGTCATCATGTGATCCGATGTGGTTGTACCCTGATAGTAATTGGGATTTTGAGTAGATATTTCACTGAAGTTCTCTTTATGTTGAGGATTCAATGGATCTTATTTTTCAAGAAGAGGCACCTTCCCTATTTCTTCATTTTGATTTTCTTCCATGACTTGGAAGCTATTGCTGGTTGTTGGAGGTTGATCCAGGTTCTTTTCTTGCGGCAGTCTCCTGTGATTGCATTTTTTTCTGGTTCTCTGTTGAAACCCTTGGTCATCGATTCCAACATTCTTTTTGCTTTCCTGTGATTTATTGGTGGGGCATTCTCTTAATAGATTCCCATGTTCATGGAATTTCCGACATATGAAGGGAAAGTGCCGATAGTCTAGAGGGTGGATCGAGTCACTATATTCATGGGAGAGGAAAATGGTGTCTAGAAGAGCTTGAGATATATGCACGTAGACATAGATCTTGGCATAGGAGGTGTATTTTTTCATTCTTGTTTGGTTTGCCATTCGAACAAAATTTCCCAAGGTGTTTCCAATCTCTTATAGGGTGGATTCGTCCCAATATTCCTGAGGAAGAAAGAACATTCTCATCAAAATCGGAGCCCAAGAAAAGTCCTCTTTCTCTGGGTAGAAACCTTCCACCCAGTTCCTTAGGTACAACCCTGCAGAATTGAAAGAATATGGCCCTCCTTCTTCAACATGAGGCTTGTCTTCTAGATGGTTGAAAATAATAGTGAAAAATCCTTTCAAACCCAACTACATGTCGAAATGGTCTTTGTTATTCCATTTTGTTACGATCCATCCATGAAATGCATGCTCCATTGGCCAGAATCCCATCAATTTTCCAATCAGGGAGTGATCTTTCATTTCCTGATCCCTAGCATTTATTCTTTCTGCCGAAAGTAATAAGGATGGGTGATCTATCAGGAAAGGGATGCATGATTTCCTTCACTGAGAAGGGTTTGCACCACTTTTCATTCTGGTGTTGGTGGAATTCTTTTCAGCATTTCCAATGTCCTCCATAGGGATGGTGATGTCTCCCATATCAATTTTAATAAGGACACAGACCTAGTTGGGTCAGTGGTTCATTTCTAAGCAGCATGAGACTAGGAGGGGCCTCTCACTGTCCCCAAAACTATCGTCATGATGCAGAAACTAAGTACATTGATGGGCAGATCAAGAGACGGGGAAATGATAGAAGAGCATGTGTAACTATGAGGGAGACAGAGCTAAACCATATCGCAAACCCTAGCAGAGCTCATTCTCTCCAAACTACAATTATAAAATTGATGTAAATTATGATCTCTTAATGAAAATATTATAAAATTCTTAATTGAGTTTACCTTATCTTTTTGGTGTCCCATTACATTTGCAAATTATTTTTACATATAAGTGATAAATTGCATCTACAGATTGATTTGTAACTTTTCTTTGCATCTTAGATGGTGTTACATCAACAACAAAAAAACTTTGTAAAATATCATTCCTATAAATTCATTTTAATTTTAAACCAACATAATTCCATGTTAAATGGTCTCTACCAAGGGATGGGAGGGATCAATCCTATAGAGGTGCAAACCCTTTTATGGAGTGTAAATGTTGAAAATATATGTAGCGCAACTTTTATGATTTTAATATATATATATATATTGTTCCAAACAAAAAATCTCTTTATTCACATTGAATAAACATAGACTTCCCTCAAGGGGCTTACATAAAGTTTGTCTCTAATGCCCTATAAGGGCTTGCATAATGTTTGTCAAAAACACTTTACTATGAAATCTATCTTGACACAAGTAAATCTGTTCACTTTTTGTAGCGTTACATATTGATTCACAAAATTGGTCATCCACATATTTTTTCACCTCCATTAAGCCTGGAGGGTGCATCAATGCTAATTTTGAGAGTGTATCTGATTCAACATTCAACTCTCTATAAACATGCTGAAATGAAATTGATTCAAAGTTTGAGATTTGATCTCTGATTGCTTTCAGTATATCTTGAAGGTGTTGGGCATTTATTTGCAGTTGGCCATCAGCCCAATCTATAGTCATTTTAGAATCCCCATAGATCTTGATTCTGATCACTTGCTTCTCAAAGGCCACCTGTAGTACTAACCATAAATCTGATAAGTCTACCTTATTGTTTGTGCCTTGACCTGGTGCAAATGTTATTTCTATATTTGTAATTTTATTAAGAAAAAAGAGGCATCCTGGACCTCCCAAAGGGGGCTCCCCTTGGCTTGCTCCATCGATGAACCCCCGAGGAACGTTTTTGTTTATGACTAGTGGTTTGATCTCTCTTCTTGGCTTTTGTTTGGGTTCCACCATATATTCCATTACTCTCTACAAAAGAACGTTACTAGTTATTTTTGGGGAAGTCCAAAGGTTTTTTAATATTGCTCTATTTATAGTTTCCCAAATTGTTTAAACAAAAAGGGATGGAAACGCTTCATGTTGACATACCCTCTCATTGTTCGACCACTTTTTTGCTCTATTCTCCAAGGATTCCTCTTTTGTTGTGTTTGTTGCAGGATCCAACATTTTTGTGACTTGATCCCATACTGTTCCTGCATATGGGAAATGGAGAAAAATATAAGAAGTTGTTACACTATTAGCTATGCATAAAGCATAGTACCTCGGTCCATTAGAAACTCTTCTTAATATAACTTCCCATGTCAAAAATTTATTACTAAATCCAGCGAGAGTGTTATAGTTTTTTTTAAAGGGGCATGGATTTTCCAAATTTGAGACCACCACCGGCATTTTGTTTGTGGTTGCTCTAAATGGATTATTCCGTCATAACCCAACTTTGTCAAATACTTACCATATTTGTTGTTCCATGTCCATATTAACTTGTCCTGCTCCTAACTGAGATGAATGAAATTTTCCCTGAGTTGTTTGATATACACGTTCGAAAGGCTGGCTTCATCTCCATCTAACTCCATCTCCTAGGATGACTTCCACACCATTCCTCTTTGGTTTAAATATGTGAAGGAGCTTGTGTCTGATAAAAATATTATCTCTCTATCCTTAAGCTTTCAGACAAGATCTTCTGGCAGTTTGTAGGTATCCCCCGATCCTACCCATGGGTCCTATCCTCTTCTGATTTTTCTCCCATTTCCTATCTCCAAAGCAACCTACTTTCAAACTAATGGGAAACATACCACGAAGGCCTTCTAGCACAATGATCCTCCTTTGTGTGATTTTGTTGGTTTCCTAAACCATTCTTCTATGGAATCATTTGGGCAGTATTTTTTTCTCGTAGTTCTGCCCCATAGAGAATCAGGATTTTATACCAATCTCCATAGATATTTTTCTTCCAAAGCTTTGCAAAATAAGTGTGGCTTCTTAATTTCCCATCCTCCTCTGGATTTTGGAAGAACTAATTTCATCCATTTGATAATGGGGATGCCATCTGGTTTTGTGCTTGTTGTCCATAAGAAAGATAAGCACCTTTTCCTATTTTTTGTTAATATACCCTTAGGTATGTACCAAAATTGAGGTCGGTTAACTAATATTCTTTGTAATACTACTTTTAGCAATATTAATCATCCACCTCTTGATAGAAACCTATTGGTTGACATTGAAACTCTACCTTAAATTTCCTTATAGATCCATACCCAATCTTGAGAGGAGTATGCATTTGGTTTTAGATAAAAAACTAGGTACTTAAAGCCTTCATTCAAGGGTAAAATGGGCACTAGAATCAACTCTCTTTCCTCAGTTAATACTTACTCATTAATGCAATTCTAAGAGAACTAGGATTTTTCCAAATTTATCTCCATCCTTGTTGCCCTCTCATAGCTCTTAAGAACCTTTACCAGGTTCTAAAGTTTGCTGAAAGTTTCATCCTTGAACATGAGCACATCATCCACAAATAGCACATGTGTTATCTCAATCTGATTTACAACTTTTACCCCTTTTATCATCCTTACCTCTCTAGCGTTCTGTATAGACCTTCTTAGTGCTTCTACTATTAGTAAGAATAAAAATGGAGAAAGTGAACACCCTTGTCTCAATCCTCTCTAAGGGAGAAAGATGTTGGATCTTCAAAAGATGTTGGAGGGTGCTCCATTTATGAGTACAAGAAAGGAGGAAGATTTTATACAACCCATAATCCAATCAACCATATCTATTAGCATTCCTATTTTGATTAACAACAACTGGATGAAAGTCCAACATACCTTGTCATAGGCTTTAGATAAATCTATTTTCAATGGAAAGGGTGATTATTTTTCCTTCTTAATTGTTTGTATCACTTTTTGTGCTAGAGATACTACGTCGTGTATCTTCCTGTTGAACAAGAAACCAAATTGTTCCTTGGTTATAAAATGACTTAAGATCAGCTTGAGTCTTGTTGGCACTCCAACAACTCCCCTTGATTTTACAAAAAATCAAGGGACCCCCATTAGAATTTTGTACATATTTAGCTTTTGGTTTTCTTTTCTTTTATCTTACTTTATTTAATGTGTGATTCCATTCCTACTTTTCGATTGATCTATCATTTGTGTCCACTGCTTGCTCTTTGGCTCGATTCTCATCACATGAAGGATTTGGTGATTTTGTCTCTCTTGGTTTATTGATTGCCTCTATTGATTCAAATTTTTGAAGTCTTAAGGTTTTTAAATTTTGCTTCTTTCTACAATTTCATAATTTCAATAAAATTTTAAATAATTTAATTAAGGCTTATTTATATTTGGTTTAATATCTTGATCTCTTTGTTAATAATCAATGATTGCATGCTCTCAT
>LPNX010473477.1:1768-72854 GCA_001517045.1 Pseudotsuga menziesii
GGCCTATTGCTATGTGCACAGCTTTGAGTACTGAAAGGATCTGCAGCTGAGTACGCAGATCAGAACTGTCGTTTTAGTTGTAAAGAGTTGAATAAAACGCAGTTCTGTGGACGTAACCCCTACACTGGGGGTGAACCACGTTACATCTGGTGTTGTGGTTCATTTGTGTTGATTTGTTATTATATTTTATGCACTGCTAAGTAAATAACTGATAAAGTAAGATTGTTGTTAATAACTAGCTTCGCTGTGAATTCCCAGATAAGGGCTATGCAAGTAACTGTTTGTTTATATAACCGTGAAGCTACATATTTGATAATAGAAGCATTGTGTTAAGTGATTATTAATATTTAAAGACTAAAGGTACAGTAAGATTCTCTCTTTTGCTTGCAGAAACCTAATTCTGCAGCACCCCATAGCTGTTTCGAGTGATACTGTAGCCTGTTCGTAGGCTGCTGCCGAAAGGGCCAACACTGTGGGTCTTTTGTTGGTGCGATGTTACGTCTTTTCCGATGTTCATGAAATTTTCTTTGGTACTATACACATAGAGTTGCACCAGTGGTTATCCAGGTTAACAGAAAGGAGGACAAACTTCCAAGAAAACCAGTTCCCCCCCTGGACCCCCGCAAGAATCGCTATCTTGAAAAGAGTGAACAACGCGATCTCACGAGCCATGGATTTTTGGACTGCGCGAAATCTCGAAGCATTTGTGACGGAGTTCGCCATCGACACAAGTACCTCCTTTAGTGAAGCTGAACGACAATTTTTCAAAGGACCAAGGGGTAAGTACTTGAACCTATTTAGTTTGAATATTAAAATACTATTGGATGAAAAAGGAATCTTGCTTATAGAATCAGATTGTTAGATCTAGTATTGCTAACCTATGATTGGAAGTGTCTGGGACTTCGACGAGCAAAGTGGGTTGCTGCGAAGCGGAAAAATATATAAGAGAGATCTCGGCCCCTCTACTGAGTATACTCCTTTAAGCTCTGAAGCCTCTAAGTCCATCGATGCCCCCTCTGTTAGAAACCCTCTGATAACCCGACAGCAGAGACCTATTATCCCCGAGAACCTATCGCAGTCTGAAAGTAACCCTAGCCCACGTATCCCTGTCATAGGTTAGTCTTCCCCAACTAGTTCAAACCCTTCCTCCCCCCCTAGATCCCAAATGGCCAATGTTCATGATGACATCAAACTACCAGTTTTTAAAGGAACTGGGTCAGAAGATCCAGAACAGTTCTGGTTTCTCTGCGAAGCTGTGTGGACCGCGAAGAACATTACGGACATAGATGTTCAACGAGTGCAGCTGATCACTTCTTTCAGAGACTGAGCCCTAACTTGGTTTATGAAGTTTGCTAGCACGCAGAATCCTGTCTTGTTAGACATCAAAGAAGCACTGATCCAAGAATTTAAGAAACCTAAATCAGAGTCGCAGTGCATCACTGAGTTAAAAGAGATTCAACAGCGGCGAGGTGAATCTGTGTGGGACTTTGATCAGAGATTCAAAGTTCTGCTTGACCAAGTTAGCTTCATGATTGGACCAGCACAACATAAGGAGTGGTTTATTGCAGCATTATTACCTCACATTAGAGCTCCACTCATGCAACAGAAGGTTGCTGATCAGCAAGAGGCCTTAGAGATTGCCATAAAGCTTGAAACTGCACCTGTCGAAGATAATTCTGGCATAGCTCAAATTCAAGCACAGCTCGTGGAGATGGCTTTAGAGCTTCGCGACATGAAAAAAGGGAAATCCACCCATGAAGAGGTATGGTGTATACGTTGTCGAACAGAAGGCCACGACAAGGACCAGTGTCCGGCGCTGAGAAACTATCTGAATACTGGCGCACCAAACCCGCTGAATCCTAGTGTTCTGTACTGTGAGATCTGTCGAACTACTGGCCAGCATCGACTGAAATACTGCTATCTGTTACAAAGGTATGTTCAAGTCCCGAAGAACCCTTACTGTAAATTCTGTAAGTCAGTAGGCCACAATGAAGATGAATGTCGCAGCTTCGACCTTATGAGGGAGAAGACCTATGACACTTATAGGATCTACCCAGATGCGCAAGGTAATGATGGATATGGTTACCGAGGTGGTCGAGGTAGTTTTAGAGGCCGTGGTCGTGGTATGCCTGGAGGAGGTCGAGGTCAAGTTATTTGCTATAACTGCAATCAGGCAGGACATCTAGCTCGAGACTGTCAAAACCCAACCACGACATGCCGATGCTATAGAGTAGTCGATCATGTCATCGAGTAGTGTCCACAGTTTCTAGCTAAAATCCAAGAAAGGAACAACAAACCTAGTCTGAGTGTCCAGTTGATTGCTATCGAGCCACGACCAATCCCAGCTGTTAATGTTGTTACAAGAAGTGGAGCTATGACAGATGTGCAGTGTCAGGTGAAGCAGCCTGACGAAGCTTGGGTTCGCAAGGCCATAGAGAAGACTCCAGCATTTGATGTTCAACGAGAAAAAGAAATTTTTTTGGAAGCCAGACAAGACTTTGCTGATCCAGATTTTCCAGCAGCAAACAAGCAACATCAGCAGCTGCAATCCCAGGAAGAGTCACAAGGCCAAGTAAGTACTCTGTCATCGTTTTTACAGAGTTGCATCAAATTGTTACGAAATTAGAATTCCTTAAATGAATTACAAAAAGTTATTCAGTCTTGTGAACCTTAGCAAAGCCCTGGTAAGGAAAAAGCTGTCAGTAGAATTAGAAAGACTGGAAGAGAGATGAGACTACATGCTCAGATAGGAGAATATGACATGAAGGATATTATTTTAGATCTCGGTTCAGAAGTCAATATCTTAACTAAACAGACATGGGAACAAATGGGAAATCCTACCCTTGACTGGTCCCCTATCCAATTGAGATTAGCTAATCAGCAGAGGATTCTGCCTTTAGGAAGATTCCCTAGAGTACTAGTGGATATAGATGGAGTCCGTACTGTAGCAGATTTTGAATTTATTGAGATCATTGATGACATTAACCCCTATCCAGCTTTGTTAGGAATTGAGTGGACAATAGATAGTGATGCAGTTATCAATCTTAAAAAGATACAAATGACTTTTGAAGGGAAGGGATTGAGAGCTATACTACCATTGGATCCTTCTCAAGGAGAAAGATATATGGAGCCAGTCAGAGAGGAAGATCAGGATATTTTGGACCACATCTATAATATCACAGCTAAAGAAGAATATTACGTCGAGCCTAATGCCGAAGGTGTAATGGATTGGCAATGTGATAGCTCCTGCATGTCTGATTTAGATGATGGTCTAGAGAATTGGCAGAATCAACTATACGAGCTACATGGCCATCGGTGCGCACGAATTACCAAATCTCTTAGATTCCTTAGTGCACCGGCCAGATATTTTTCTACATATGATGGGTTGATAGACCCAGGAAAATTTATTGCGCAGTTCTCAGAACAAGTGCCAGAATCACAGAGAATGCAGACTCTGGAAGCAGCATTAAGAGCTACAACAGCGAGATGGTGGAATGGCCACAGGAAGTATATTCATAGTTGGGAAGCTTGCCAGAAATTTCTACGCCTCAGATTCATAGACCAATCTCAAGAGGTGCGAAGCAAGTTCAATGGGTAGAATAGTCCTCAGGAACATTTGAAGCAATGTTATGCAGCATGGGAACATGTACCTCGCGAGGAATGGGTGCATAAGTTTGTGCACAATTTGGAACCTATAGCAAAAAACTGGTATACGGAGGTCGAGCTTCGACATGGTACTATAAGTTGGGATGATATTGTTGATAGTTTTATGCTTACATTTTCTATTAACGAAGTTTGTCCTGCTTTAGATGCAGTTGTTAGATTGATCCGTACTAAGATATTTGATGACCAAGAAATAGGGGAATACCAAACAGATTGGGAAGCACAAGAAGCTAATGCAGTTGAATGTTACGACCTCTCAATTGACGAGGATGATGATCCATGTAACATTAACATTCCTGAGTCAGAAGGAAATTGCAAAGTACGCGGACCAGTGGTCGAAGCACCTAAAGTGACTCAGCCTCTGAAGACGGGGACCGTAAACATTGGGTCAGAGGAAAATCCCAAGTATGCTACAATTGGAGATTATTGGGATGATGAAATGTTGAGCAAAGTGACCCAACTTCTCCATGAATATCAGGACCTATTTTCGATGAAGTTTTCCGAGATGAAAGGTATCCTTGGTGATATAGGAGTAATAAAGATCCCTCTGAAACCTGATGCGAGGCCTGTGAAACAGCGTCCCTATAGGCTAAAACCTAAGTATAAAGAAAAATTTAGACTGGAGCTCGATAAGATGCTTTCCGCAGGAATTATAGATCCTATCAAAGAGTCCGAATGGTTCAGTCCGATGGTAGTACAAGAAAAGAAGACTAAGGGCGAAATCTGAATCTGTGTTGATCTGAGGAAGCTGAATGATGTGTGTCTACACGATCCCTTTCCCACTCCTTTTACAGATGAAGTCCTCGACAATGTCGGAGGTCAAGAAGTATACTCTTTTACTGATGGATTTTCAGGCTACCATCAGATCAGAATTGCTCCAGAAGACCAACATAAGACAACTTTTTCTACAGAAATGGGATCCTTTCAGTATACAGTTATGCCCTTCGTATTGAAGAAAGCACCCGCTATGTTTTCTTGAGTAGTCATCTGTGCATTTAAAGAATTTATACATAAATTCTTAGAAGTTTATTTTGATGATTGGACTATCTTTGGGTTACTAAAAGATCACATTGCTAGTTTAAGACTTATGCTAGACAAGTGTAGACAGCACCAGATCTCCTTGAATTTGAAAAAGTGTATCTTTTGTGCACCCTTTGGAATTTTGCTAGGTCATATTGTTTGTAAGCAAGGATTAATGGTAGACCTTGCGAAGATAGCAATCATTGTGAATTTGCCTCCTCCGAAGTCTGTTAAGCAACTTCACACTACCCTTGGTCACACTGGATACTACAGGAAATTTATTAAAGGATATGCCCATATCACAGCCCCGATGGAGAAACAGCTGAAGAAAGAGATTAAGTTTGAATGGACACCTGAATGTCAAGCAAGTTTGGAAATTTTAAAAGAGAAGATGGTGACTGCCCCTATTTTAGTATTTCCTGATTGGAATAAGAAGTTTCATGTGCATGTCGATGCATCCTCCATCGCTCTGGGTATAGTATTGGCTCAGACATGTGCAGGTAACATTGATCACCCTATTGCCTTTGCAAGTCGCAAACTATCAATAGCAGAGAAGAACTATACCATGACAGAAAGGGAAGGTTTAGCCATGGTATATGCTTTGCAAAAGTTCCGACATTATCTGCTAGGCTCTCATTTTAAGATGTTCACTGACCACTCTGCTTTGAAATATTTGGTTAACAAACCTGTGCTAGGTGGAAGGATATGTAGATGGATCATCTTGTTTCAGGAGTATGACTTTGAGATCATAGTTAAGCCAGGAATACTTAACCTGGGACCTGACCATCTGTCGAGGCTTGAGTCAGGGGAAGAGCCCACTATCCTGGACGAAGGTCTTCCTGACGCCCAGTTATGTACCATCCATATGGTTGACGATTACTTTCAGGATATTGTTCAGTATTTGGCTACAGGATACGCACTGTCGAAGATGACAACTCAGCAAAGGAAGCAGTTGGTGGTTCGAGCTGCTGATTTTACTTTAATAGCAGGACAACTATACAAGATGGGACCAGACGAAATACTGCGCAGATGTGTCCTTGAGCATGAAAAATCATTGATCTTGGCTGAAGCACATTCTGGAGCAGCAGGAGGTCATTATGCAGGGAAAGCTACAATGTAGAAGATTTTGGCAGCCGGCTTGTGGTGGCCTACACTTCATAAGGATGCTAGGGAGTACTACCACAGTTGTGATATCTATCAAAGGATAAGAAAACCATCCAGGAGGGATGAGATGCCCCTTGTTCTGTAGGTAAATTTACAGTCTTTTGAAAAATGGGCTATTGATTTTGTTGGACCCATAAACCCCCCTGCAAAGAAATCAGGAGCAAGGTATATTATTACAGCAACTGAATACCTTACTCATTGGGATGAAGCTCAACCAGTCAAGGATTGTAGCGCTGCTACAGCTGCGAAGTTCATCTTCGAGAATATATTAACAAGGTTTGGATGTCCTAGAATTATTATGAGTGACCAAGGGTCACACTTTTTGAATAAAACTATTGAAGCATTGACTGAATAATTTTAGGTATATCACCAGAAGAGTACTGCGTACCATCCTCAAGCAAATGGAACTGTGGAAGCCTTTAATAATATTCTTGAGCAGGATCTGACCAAGGTTTATAATATTAATAGAAATGATTGGGATCTCAAAATCTCGGCAGTGTTATGGGCTTATAGAACCACTTGTAAGAAGTTAACAGGTCACACACCTTTTAGGCTGGTTTATGGGCAAGAAGCAGTTATGCCAATGGAGTATATTGTTCCTAGTCTCAGAATAGCTGCTTTCACAGAGATGGATGACCCAGGTATGTTGAATAAAAGGCTATCCCAAATAACAGAACTAGAAGAAGACAGATTCATTGCACGGTTCCAGCAGCAAGTACAGAAGGCTAGAGAAAAAGCATGGCATGACAGGCATATAAAAAAGAAGCAATTCCAGAGTGGTAATCTTGTACTCTTGTATGACAGCAAATTCATGAAGTTCCCTGAAAAATTTAAGCCCCATTGGAAAGGACCTTACATAGTTCAGAAATTTAGTGATGGTGGCATAGTCCAATTAGCCAAATTAGACGAAGAAACTTTGCCTTCCATGGTGAATGGAAGTCGGTTGAAGAAGTACAGGGACAAATCGGGACCCTCTAATTAGAAATAATACAAGAAAGAAGAGTCTAAGTACCAAGAACAGTTGAAAGTGGGTACTAGACTATAATTAAGCTGTCAAAAGGTCGCCGGTCGTGCATCACATGTAAAGTTGAAGGTCCTTAGCACGGCACAGCTAAAAGTTGAGTCGCAGATTAAAATTATGACTGCCCGGGAAGATCAGATTTGGCGGCGCTGGCACGTGCTCTACATTGACCGTCCTCAATGATGAGATTTTACGAAATCTAGTGGTGCATGTATGATATCCACGACACTTGGGTCAGATCCGCTATCCATCACGACCCATTATCACAAATACTGATCGGCAGAGTCCTTAAAAAGACATCCAGCTCCCATAGTTCGCCGTCTATAGTTCTGCAGTTCAGACCACGTCGAATGACTGTAAAGCCCAGAAGTTGTTACGAGCGGTCAGAGAGAGAAGTCTGCAGAACCTTCTGAACATTCCGTCGGAGTAGACATACCTAACCAAGGCACAAAGAAAGGTAGAAGTTCACTCTAAGAGATCCGAAGAAAGGCAGAAGTGCACTCTACGTCGCACAAAGAAGAGCCCCGGTCTGCACGGGAAAATTCTGCAGCATCCCAAGTTGCAACCTCCTGGGTTAGCAAAACCAGGGTGGTTTTTTGTCTTATGCACCTTGACACGTAATTCTGAGGGGACCCGAAGTTGTGGATGGTCAAGTGCTCGGCAAGCAGATTGAAAGAGGGGGCTGCTGACAGATTCAGAAGGTTGTTACCAGCATAAAAAGTCCAAAGGAAATGCACAAACAACCAATGACCATATGAATGGCTTCAGCACACTACACACTACGTATCACTAGCAATATTCTCCCACCAGAAGAGTCGCAGAGTGCCCCAGGATGGGCCACAAGTGAGTCTTAGGGGTCTGTTGGGGCTCCGACCCTAAGGGTCCTTAGTTTTGGTAACTCCACGGTTTTTGTGGAAGTGTAAGCAGAGTTACGACCTAAAAATAGTCTTAGGGGTGTCGCGGGTGGGTCGAAACCCCTTTTTGTAATTAACCCTTGGTGTAAATCCAGGGTTAGGGTTTTGGGCGCCCATGGTTTAAGTCCATGGTTTTGTAACAGTGTGCTATATAAATAGGCACTTATGTAAAGAAGTAGGGTTAGGTCTTTAATGATTATCTTACGAAGCTATTGTAATGCGAAGATAAGAGATTGTATAAGGGTTTTTGTAAGAAGGTTAAGTCCCAGCTGTGTGCGTGGACGACCTCTGCAGCTGTGTGCACAGAGGGGTTTTTGGTGAAAAGGAAGATCTGTAGCTGTGTGCGCAGAGGCCTGCTGCTGTGTGCACGACTTTGAGGACTGAAAGGATCTGCAGCTGAGTGTGCAGATCAGAACTGTCATTTTATTTGTAAAGAGTTTAATAAAACGCAATTCTGTGGACGTAACCCCTACACTAGGGGTGAACCATGTTACATCTGGTGTTGTGGTTCATTTTTGTTGATTTGTTATTATATTTTATGCACTGCTAAGTAAATAACTGATAAAGTAAGATTGTTGTTAATAACTAGCTTCGCTGTGAATTCCCAGATAAGGGCTGTGCAAGTAACTGTTTGTTTATCTAACCGCGAAGCTACATATTTGATAATAGAAGCATTGTATTAAGTGATTATTAATAGTTAAAGACTAAAGGTACAGTAAGATTCTCTCTTTTGCTTGCAGAAACCTGATTCTGCTGCACCCCATAGCTATTTCGGGTGAGACTAGAGCCTGTTCGCAGGCTGCTGCTGAAAGGGCCAACACTGTGGGTCTTTTGTTGGTGCAAAGTTAAAGGTAAAACCCGGGTCTGCCCAGTTATCCCAACAATGAGCTTGGTTTGCTGTTCATCAAGATGTTCATCAAGATGTTCTAAATGTACTAAACATTCTTCAATCTCCGTCGTATCAGGTAACACATGAATAACTATTTTCAAGGACGATATTTCACATTCAACCGGGGTAACAACTTCCACTCCATGAACGAGTGGGAAGGGGGAGAAACCCATAGTAGTTTTTACATTAGTTCGATACGCACAAAGTGCGGGGTATAGCATGATATGCCAGTTAGAATGGGTTGCGTTAATAGTACGTTTGAGGATAGTTTTCATATTTTTATTAACAGCCTCAACCTGACCATTTGCTTGAGGATAGTATGAAGATGAATGTTCTTGTCTAAATCCAAGCATAGTGGTCAGTTCCGTCATCATTCTATTTTGAAAATGACTTCCATGGTCAGTGACAATAACTTTGGGTATACCAAACTATGCTATAATTTGATTCAACAAGAAAAAAGTTGTGGTTTCCCCATCCGCTTTAAAGGTGGGCATTTCCTCTTCCCATTTCGTAAAATAGTCCACAGCGACAATGATATATTTGTGCCCCCCAGCTGAGGTTGGGTTACACATCACGTAATCAATCCCCCACTTCATGAAGGGGCCCACCGAGACAACAAGAAATAACAGAGCGGGATGTGACCACATCTTCCTAGTGTAAAGCTGACAAGGATGACAGTGCTGCACGGATTCCACACAATCATTAAAGATCATGGGCTAGAAATAACCAGCACGTAGTATCTTCTAGGTTGTTGCTAACCCAGATAAATGACCCCCACACGCACCACTATGGGAATCATTCAGGACAATCTCCGCTTCCTCATGGGTAAGACATCGATGCAAAATGGAATCTACCCCCCTACGATATAAAGTATCTCCTATGATGAGGTAGTTCTTGGCATGAAGGTGTATTTTACGTCGTTCCTCCCGCAAGAAAGATGCAGGATACTTCAAAGTCTGGAGATAGATAAGTATATATCCATACCAGGGGTCAGAGGTGGATATGAAGAAGATATGCTCATTTGGGAATGAGTCTTCTTCAATGACTACATCTTCTTCTATTGGAAATTATGCTGTAAGCTCAGTAAAAACTAAGGATTTTTTAGATTTAGCGAACTGGAAATCCAAGTCAAACTCTTGGAGAATCACTATTCATTTGTTGAAATTTCCTCCAACAATCCGTGGGGACAAAACATATTGAAAAGGATTAACATCCACCACTACTGTTGTTGTCCTCAGTAAAATGTAGTGACGTAACCTATGAACATCATAGACAGCTGCTAAGGCTAATTTCTCGACGTGGGAGTACCTGATTTTAGTTCCAGCTAAAGAACGGCTAAGATAGTAAACGACATTCTCTTGGAGCTTATCATCCTCCTGGACTGGGAATACCCCTATGGTCAACTCAGATGCAGCTAGACACAACATAAAATCCCTAGAGTAATCTGGCGGACGCAATAAAGGAGCTAACAACAAAGCTTTTTTCAATGCCTCGAAAGCGAGTTGTGCAGTTTCATCCCATACAAATGGGGTATCCTGTTTTAGCAGGCGCATGAAACCCTTGGTAATATTGGCATAGTTTACAATGAAACGTCGAAGAAAATTGGACTTTCCCTGCAGGCTCTGAATTTGCTTGATAGAACGAGGAGGAGGCAGATTTACAATGGCCTCTACTTTTAACGGATCCACCTGAATGCCTCTATTAGAAACAATGAACCCAAGCAGTCTCCCTGACTTGACATAGAACACACACTTGTGGGGATTCAAGTGGATTTAATAGTATCTGCATCGTTCAAATATCAATCGTAAGTGATCTGGATGGTCAATCCTCTTACTAGAATGTGTAGGCAGATCATCATGGTAAGGTTGGACAATGGCTTTGATATCATGGAAGGAAAAATTCATTTCCCGCTGAAAGGTTTCCCTAGCATTTTTCAATCCAAAGGGCATTTTTTTGTATGGGAAGGTACCCTAAGGACAAATGAAAGTAGTTTTATGTTGGTATTCCAGTTTTATTTGAATTTGATTATATCCGAAGAAGCCATCCATAAATGAAAAAACTTCACTTCCCACACAAGCATCAATAATTTGGTCTATAAATGGTGTGGGATATTTGTCCTTAGGAAAGGCTTCGTTCAAATCTCTAAAGTCAGTATAGATGCGTATGGTCCCTTGCTTCTTATCAATAAGAACAGGGTTGGATACCCATTCCATCAGAGCTATGGGATAAATAAAACTTGCTTTCAGTAATTTTTCCACTTCAGCCTTCATTGCCGCCACTTTACGTGGGTTGATAGGTCTCAAATTTTTCCAAACAGGTTTAGCGTCATGGTATGTTTGGATCTTGTGTTCGACTATAGATCGATCAATGCCTGGAATCTCCTCATATGACCAGGAAAAAACGTCATGGAATTCCTTAAATAAGGATGTATAGATCGCAATATTTTCAGGAGAGCGGTTTGCGCCGATATGTATATTTTCCATGACGTCAAGATTTGCAGAGATGTTGATAGGGATGGTAGTAGAAATATTTACCATATTCCCCTCAGCAAACATTCCTTCCCTTGTTAAGGGATTTATGGGTGTATCAACATCATCTTCAAGTCTCATATGAAACTCCTGATTCTCTATCCTGTTTATCTCTGGAAGAAAATAGGATCGATAATGAAGATCTTTACAGATCTTATCACGTCCGCACATGGCTTCCAGAATGGCTTCATCGGAAGGTAAAACCATATCTAAGCAGTCTGCAGAATGCAAAGAGTTTTCTGCCCAAGCAGGCAAATAGGATTCTTCCAGTTCCTTTGAGACTGTGAGGGGGACTTGAATGGGATCAACAATGGTTTGGGTGATAGCTTGGTAAGCCACTTCGTTGATAGGGGCACTTCATTTTCATGGTGGGTAGGGAGGACCCAAGGATCAGTCCTATTGACAACTGTAGCAATGGACTTTCCCACACTAGTAGAACCTATATAATTAATAGGAGCTCGAAGATCGAATGTGCCCATAAATGATGCATACATTCCAGCCCCTAAGCTCTATGCAGTAGCTTTGATCTTATCAACCAATGGCACAGCGGACTCATTAGAATCCATGCGGCCTTTTCAAGTAAAATCGAGTTGGTCAACAGTAACCAACTTCCCTTTGTGTGGAAACACTACCACCCAAAAGACGACCGATGCAATAGCAGACATGGCATAAGTCTAGCTTCTTCCCAAAAGCAAATTATATTCCAAAGGTGCATCAATCACATCCACCTCAACAGACACCACTTTCCCCGCCAGCTTTATTTCAAAATCCAGTAGGATACCATGTGGACGGAATGAACTTCCGTCAAAAGCAGTATGCAGGGTGTTTGACTGGACTAGCTCTGGGGACCTAAGAGATTTCCAACATGACAAGGACATAACACATGTAGAACCACCCTCATCAACAACTGCCCTTCCAATGGTGTTTCCACCATGGATGACATCTATTAATAAGGCTACATGGTAAGGTAGGCGAATTTTGACATCAGACAAGTGAAATTTCACCATGATACTTGATGAGTCCATACTACCTAAAGCTGCTAAAAGTGCATCCCACTAGGTGGGACAACTCTGTAACACCTCTAAAGCTGACATTGCACAAGGTGTCTGGGCTAAGTCTTCAACCACAGAGTAGTTTGAAGCAGCCCTAGCATTAGGGTTATGCAAGGTCTTCTTAAAGACACCTTTCGGTATCTTGGGCATAGCTTCAGCAGGTTTCTCGATCGTTAGAGGGTTATAAGTTTCACCTATAGGCTTACCCTTCTCAGAGGTCTCTTTTTCATAGTTCTTATTTCTGGTCTATAGTAAAGTTGAGGATCGAACCATGTTGATATAATTGGGGTTAGGGGAATTTGGGGTGCCCCTTGCTGTATTCGAAGCTAAAGCAGAATTCTGCCCTTGGGGAAATGGATCCTTTAGGACAGCTGGTTGTTGAGATTTTAATAGGTTCTGGGATTGTTTCATAAGGGGACAAATATAGGTGAGGTGGTCCTCATGGCACAAATTACATGGGAATTTCACCTTTTTCTTTTCTTTCTTTCCCCCATCATCATTCTTTGTGGGTTTCTACTTGTTTTGATTTCGCTCCCCTTTATTTCCTCTCTTGTTTTTCCCACTGGGCTACTGATTTTTGTTTTGAGAGGTCTCCGCAAAAACATTTGCATTTTGGGATGAGGGGGAAACCTTTGCTGCCTCCACCATAGAATGTTTGACAGACAGCTGATGGAGCTGTTTGGCCAAATATTCTATATTAGGAAAGTTTATGGACCCAACCACACCATCGACATGGGGTCCATGCTTAGGTTTCTCTGCATCGTGGGTAGGCCTCGGTGCCTCAGAAATAATCTCATACAAGATCCTAGATTGAGAGTACATCAAATCCAATTGCTGGGCCCTGAGGATAGCTTCTTCCTTATTCGTCACTCCTGAAGTAGATACGTCCTTAGATATATAAGTCAATAATGATTTAAGGAACCATTCTAATAAAAACTTAGGAGGAATAGTGGCTTTAATAAGGCTCTTCTGCCTCCTCCACTCTTGGATGTGATCTGAGATGTGGGTAGCCTTGTTCTTCCGAAAGGTAGATAACAAGTCCATTCCGAAATTGTATCGGACCAAAAGATGAAAGTGCCTAAGGAATGCATTAGCCAAGTCTCAAAAACTACTGAATGTAGCATAAGGCAACTCAATGTACCATTTTGCTGCAGTACTTGTCAAGGTTCTTTGGAACAGCCTCAACCTAACTGAATCTTCATTCAGTGAATTAGAAGAACACCATAAATGAAAAGTGGTGGCATGAGCCCCAGGATCTTCACCAACTTTGCCTTCGAATTTTGGGATTTTCGAGGGAAATTTGGTGGGGACAGGTGGCCAAGAGGGATCATGCCTCACCGGGTCATTCATCAATTTATACATATCTGGCAAGTTTGACATTGCCAGGAACAGAAGATTAGGTTGAACCGTAGAAGTGAAAGTGTCAGAATGGGGATTAGAGGGACTTGCCGCCAAATTCCCATAAGTGAAGGTGGGTTTTCCCCTTGCCACCGGTTGCGAAGTGGATGGGTTACTTTGGAATGGATTCCATCCATAACCCACAACATTTTGTGTGGGAGGTGCATTATAAGAGGTTATGGCCGTCCTAGTTGAAACTCAGGTTTGAAAAATAGGAACAGGTATCCCTCTGCTAAACAACGAAAAAAGAGAGCTCATGAATGGGGCTGAGGCCAGAGTTTGAAAACCTTGACGGTAAGGGTTAGTGTTTCCAAATTGCACTCCTACATAAGAGGGTGATGGGCCTGCATATGGATTTGATGGGGGAATATGCCCCCAATTTCAAGGAAATCCTTAGACAAAAGCCGAGGATCCTATAGGACCGCTCTAAGAAGTGTGTGTGAAGGAGGAAGGAACAATAGGTATACTAGGAATCCCAGTAACCATGCCACCAGAAGCACCTACTAGGCTTGTGGGAACCGGTGGTTGAATCACTCGACTTGCTGGATTTAAGGGCATAGTAGGTATATTAGATCTAGGAGCACTTATCGGGGAGGTAGTACCCCTTCAGCCGGAGTGGCTGAGGTGAAAACAAAAGAGCTTTCTCCTGCAATAGACATTATGCTTCCCACAAGGACACCAAAAATGGGTGGATCAAAAGGACGAACATGGACAATCATAGGATCATTTAAGTCAGTCAAGGGTGTATTAAAATTCCTTGCAAACTCATCATCCTACAAGTCTTCTATCTCAACTGTGTTAAAATCAAAACGGTTTGCCTAAGTTCTGGTTCACCTAGAACTTCACTTACTCCTATCAGTTCAAATGAATTGTCTGTGTCCAATCCCCGCCTTTGAGGTGGAGGGGGAGGTTCCAATGTGATGAGAGGAGGAAGGTTTTGCAACCTTCATGACCTTCTAATAGGTTGGTCCTCCATGATTGTAAATTTGACAATTTAAACCCTAAGGTCAGCTAAACACAGAAAAACCACAGAGAAATCACTACGAAAAATCCTAAAGTCTCAACAGTTAGCAAGGGTAAAAGATATGCTTTCCCGAAAAAAGTTGAAAGACAGTTGTTGGGTGTCCTTGAAGAGGTTCTTATGCATAAGCAGAGGAATCACCCATCACCCTCCTACACTTTCAACAATGGTTACCTTCCAAGCCCGTCCCAGGTGAACCAGAAATAGCCTTTTGGTTTACCTATGTATGAACCCTAGATTTCAAGAGACTAGAGGCCTCCTTAACTATACCAATAGTCTCAGGGGACAGTCGCAAGCTTGATTCGTATGCATGGGTAGGGTAGCTGAGCCCAAAAATATATCTAGGACAGAATCCCTATATGCGTAAAAATCCTGATTTACATTTCGACAAGGAATCAGAGGGTTATCTCCTCATTCCAATGCCTCCACGCGGCCTTGTGCTTGAATCCCGTTTGAGAGGAGCTTCCCAGATACTATCGATAAAAAGAGGATTTACCTATCGATTGGCTCACTATGTCCAAACTTAAATACTTCTGGGAAGTTTAAACTTCTTATCCCACAAGTCTAGCCTAAGCTAGTAGGTGTATGGACCAAAAAAATAAAAATTACTAATGAATTTTAATTATTGCATTCATTTTAAGGGATATTTTTACTCAGAAGGCAAGTGGAGTGAAATACTATGATGTTTTTGACTCGATAAGAAATATAAAAAACAAAGGTGTATACTTCCAAAGCAAATTATCACTAAAAAACAAGCTTTCTTTTTCTTTGTAAATGTAAATTGATGAAAATGCAACGATAAAGAGAACACTAAGACTATATTTTTTGTAGTTTTTTGAGATTATACTCTAAAAACTGAAATAAAACTACTTTATGCAAAATCAAATGCAAAAGATTCTAAATGTTTTCTTTTCACTTTTAAAATGCTCAAAGACTACTATGCACCTAAATGCACAAAACTTGAGTATGCTTGAATTAAATTAACTGTATAAAGTAAGCAAAGTGAAGTAAACATATTAATAAGACCAAAAATCAACCACCTAAGGAAGACTTGGAACCCTAGCTTGGGCGGACACAAAGAAAGGAAATCACTGAGATCACACAAAGGCAAGTGGAAAACCAAATACTATCTGAGAATAGAATGGGATATACAGTGCCTAGAACCCTGATCACTGATTCAGACAACCAACACTTGAACCTATAACCCAACAGAAAAATCCACTTCAGGTTGCTAACAGAAAGACAATCCAAACAAATAAGGACTCAAGGGCTTTACAAGAAAGCACAAGGTATGGATAACAAGGTCATCAAACTCACAGTAAAATATCTATAAAGAATGCCAACCGACAATTTTTTTTATAGAGGGACAGGGACAAGCAAACCCTAACCCAAAAATTTTAAGCTCAAGCTTGTATGTGACTGTGTACAAGGGAAACCTGCGTACTGTACACAGCAATCCTAGAGATAAACCCACGTAATGTACGCAGCTATCCTAGAGAGAAACCCATGTACGTAGGCCTATGTATGCGACTGTGTGTACGAGCAACCCACGTACAGGTATAAAATTTTCTAATAAAAAGAAAAAATTTCAAGGTCTTTAGACACCACTCTAAGAATGAACCAAGACAGGATACCACACATAAAATCAAGGCAAAGACTGGTCACTGATCTAAAAAAATAACCCACAGCAGTTTGGTCTCCCCAGTGGAACTTATTATCCTATTACTGTCAAAGGTGGGACTTATTATCCTATTGTTGTTAAGAAGCATCTTCGTGCACAAGAAATTGCTGCACAGTGCAATCTACCTTGCATATATCTTATTGATATTGGTGGTGCTAATCTTCCAAGACAAGCAAAAGTATTTCCCGTCAGAGAGAATTTTGGAAGAATATTTTACAATCAGTCATTGATGTCAGCTGTAGGAATTCCACAAATTGCTTTGGTATTAGGTTCTTGCACTGCTGGAGGAGCTTATATTCCTACAATGGTAGATGAAAGTGTTCTTATCAAAGGCAATGGCACTACTTTTTTAGCTGGACCTCCTCTTGTCAAGGTTTGTCTAAATTCACTATATCATCTGATGTTCACATTTGCTGTTATACAAGAATTATCTGATTTATCAAGTCTTGTAATGTGAGGCATTTCTATTGGGTTTTAAATTATGTTCATCCTAAAGAGTAATACTTGTGGTAGGCTGCAACTGGAGAAGAAATATCTGCAGAGGATCTAAGAGGTGCATCAATGCATTATAAGATCTCTGGAGTTTTTGATCATTATGCCAATGGTAATTTCTTCCCTTCCCATGAAATTTCTTGGATATGTAGAAAGAACTCATGACCTTTTGGTATGTACACATGTTATAGTAAATGCATATTGCAAAATGATTGGAGTCAAATGTCATATACTATATATGAGCTGGGTCTTATGCTGACTTTTCCATTGGTTAGAGATATTTCCTGCATATCTATGTTTCCAGAAAGGATTTTCATGCGGATATATACCAATACTATTTTTTTTCCTTGAAGGCTCCAATTCAATACAAAATGCATTTTGCAGCACTTGCTGTTTCAGGTTTAGACTCACAACCATGTTTGCTTGAAAACAAGCATATGTTTATGTTTTCTATGTTAACCATTTCAAATAACCTAACAAAAAAAGGCATATATGTTAACATGTTTGACCATTGACTCTACAACCAAATGAGAGTCAATGTTGGCTAAAAATTTCAGCCTACCTACCGCAGATATAGACACTATTTTCAACTGCAAAAATCTTCTCTCTACCACATCTTGGACTATGTCTATACTAAGGGGGATGTAGGAAATATGATTAGAGTAATACATCATAGTCCAATGATGGATTGGACTTATGTTAGTCATTGTATAGTATTAGGTACCAGGTAGTAAGTTTGGGTTATCTATTTTAAAGAGTTGTTGTAGAGGTTTCTCACGTAGATAGATTATGATTGAGAACATAGGAGCGATTCATAAATAATAGGATCATAATCAAACTATTCTTTCCATGTACCCAATAACCTCTGCCCATTGTAAAGCCTATGTGGTACCTTAATTCTACAGTAGAATTTGTCATCTAATACCAATATCATTTTTAATAGTTAAGTGTAGATACTAATAGAAAAAGGAAACTACAACAACCTTAATTATTTATTTTTCAATCTTATAACATGGATAAAGATATACCATGCATACATCCCATAATTATGATAATTTAATTTCACACACACACAAGTGACAATTTTGAAAATAATCGAATGCATAATAGAACTATAAAACATGTCATTTCAAGACATTCAAAACACTTATCTTTATGGAAATATTCCTGCAACTGGTTGCAAATGAAGGATAGTCCTCCTAACCTTGGGGCAATCTATCACACTTAAATATTTTTATGGCGAAGGCCACATTCAAGTTGAGGCTATCATTCCACAATGGTGAAGATCCTAGGGTGTTTTTCTCAGCCCACAACTCAAAAAAATATTTGGTTCCAAAACACTCTCTACTACTATCCCTATCAAACAACACACTCCCCCCTCACTATGCACAACACTGGGAATGGGATCCACTTCTCTGCAAGCAGGTCCCTCAAGTTATCCCAATTCCTTTCAGTGCTTCATCATAAGCCGGCCAGGGAATCTCACTATTGGGACTTTAGGGATTCTTAGCTATAGGCTAGCTTTTCTCTTCTAACAAACCCAACAACCATTAGTATCAATTTCCTATGTGGTTGCATCAACATGCATGAAAATATAGTTCACAAGGTAACTATCCTTCCCCTTTTTCACCAATTTTGGTACTAGCAAGAAATGATGGCTAAAATCCCCTCTAAGCTCAAATTGCAAACGTTGTATTTGCATGTTGAGAAACCTCCATGCTATCTTCATGAGTATCCCACGTTTCCCCCTTTTAATCTCCCAAGATTCCTTTTAATCCCCCAAGATTAGGTTGATAAATAATGATTAAATAAATCAACTCCCATACTCATGGTTTAGGGATTTTGGATAAATTCACTAACTAAGGTTTAAAATTAAGGCTAAGGACTTAAGTTAAACAACTTACTAAGGTACTCTCCCATTAGCCCAATTTAACTTCCTTCACTTGTGGAATCATAGCCTTCCATCTATTTTTCATCCTCCTTTGTTTGTAGCCATCAGGGGTTTTAATATCATAAGTCAATGTACATCATTAAAATATCTTTGGCCCAGAAGTTTATATGAATGGCTCAGATGTTGGAGAAAACAATATAATTTCAAACATATTGTCTTCAAATTTTGATTCAGATGATAGTGTATTAAATAGTCCTCACAATTTAGCAAATTTGCTCCTTGTTGATACTGATAAATGCAATGGGATATCAGAGGAAATATCAAATTCATGGAAGTCTCATAATAGCAAGTAGTCAAGATTTTTATTTGCAAGGTCATAAGGTTCTAGAGAAAGATCATGCCATTATTCCACTCCCAATTTGGCATCGTCTAGGCCATTGCAGAGGGAGTGGGAAAATGGACAAGATGTTTTGGAAAGCACAAATGGACATGAACTATTGAATATTAATGGACTATCTAATAATGCTTCTAGCCCAAAGGTGCAAGGATTTCAGAGTACTTCATAGGGAAGCACATTTTTGGTTCCTTCAAAGGCCAAGGGTGAGTTTTGTCTTCTTTTGTTGTTGGATATTAGTAATTTTCTTTTAATAATTGTGTTTTACCTCTTGCTAATATGGAATTTACAACTTCTATTTCCTTTTATCCATCCATTTTAAGCCTTTGTATTTTTCCAAGTTTGTTATCTATGGATATAGACTTATTTTTATGGATATAAATACAAGAGATAACCATTTTTAGATGAGCCTATCTTTTAATATCTAACACTACACAGGGGACGTCCCTAAGCTGCACCAAGACATTACCAATGTCATGTAGGATTGTCAAATATCCCTTGGCCATCTTGGTGACTTCATAGCATCACTTTCCAAAATCGGTGCCTAAGAGAAAATAAATAGAAGGCCTTAGTGCTACACTCACTCACCAACACATTACCCCTTACTAAGAGACTATTCAATCTCTAATTCAGCCAAGATTTAGATTTTTTTTCTTTAAATTATCTAGGTCAGACCCTCTCTTACTCTTACTGTCTGCTCTGCCTTGCCTCTATCCTCCCTCAGAAACATACCCTATGTTATAATGTTGTACTAATGGTAGGTTTTGAACAATTCTTCATGAACCTTGAACTTTGTATTTGTAAATATAACTCCACACCAAAACACGAGACCTAGGTCTTAGTGAGGCTCTTGTATTCCATTGAAGAAGCAACACATCCCACGTGGGGAGTCGGAGTGGAAGGCGTAAACATGCCATAGGTCCTGAAGGGAATTGGAACCTAAAACTAATTCATAATTAGATAATTAGGGCAGGGCACTTTCACATTCCACTCAAGCACGATGGAGACATGCTTTATTACCCTTACGAAGAAATAGTTTCTTGTAGGCAGTTCAAATGGGGAATATGAACCTCATCATGATTTTCTCTATCCTTTGATTCATCATAAATGTGCATTTCATGGTCAAGTAAATTCCTTAATTTTTAAAGTCATAAATATTGATAAGAATATGCCTTTTATGCAACTGTGCATTATAAGAACATTGTAGAATACTAGTCTCTCCAAACTTTTCGATAGGTTTAGTCAATCTCAAAAGCTTACTAGAATCTAAATTTTAGTGTAGTCTTATTTTAGGTGACCATACATTCTAAGGAAAGTTCAGTTCTTATCAATGGTTATTTCTCTCTATCAACTATTGTCCAATCATCATGGAAGCTGTTTCAGATCCTGTACATCTAATTACAGAGTTGATATATATTTTGTTATACCTAATAGTTTGCAAGTTTTTCAATTTTAATTCATGGTTAACCAGTTTTTTTTCCTTTCAAATAATTGGTATCATCACCTAGAAGCCAAATATACAACCCTTTGAAGGTTTCTCTATGGACACAATGTTGTAGGAGCAGGGTATTTCTCTTTATATTTGCAGCATGACTCTTTAATTATTGAATCCACTATTAGGTGCCCTTATAGCCAAGGAATAATGATTCACAAAGCATAAATCCTCCATACAAAATGGTACCTTTGAAACAATAAATGATTCAATGCTAAATACTTGCAATACTTGCAATTCCCCAAGTCAAAATACTTGCAATTATTTGAATTCTAGGTCTAGAGATCATTTTTGCAAGACATTACAGTGCATAGGGAGTCAGGTCTCTAATTTTGCAAATGATAATCGTTGAGTCTCCATTAGCAATAGTTTTCTTAATCTGCCTGGCTCTTAGAATGTTTATCACTTGATTTAAAGCTAAAATAGGTTTCACAATAAGAGAAGAAACCTTTTGCAGTTTGATCACAACCATAGATCTGCTTATTATGGAACCTTCTCAAAGAAAAGGTGAATATACTTTGCATAATTTTAAGTTTATTAATTATGAAAGCAACAGCTTGTATTTTAATTTTGATAGCCCATGATGAGGAACATCTGGAACACCTTGAAGCTCATGGATTATTAATATTGCATTAGACAAGAGGGAAAGTTTTGTTTCTGAATCTTTGTTTTTGATGCAGTGATCGTATTGGGCTTCGAAATTCTTTTAGGTATGACTCTTCTTTGGAATATGAGAATGATAGTGATGAACAATGGGAAGAGGTACTCATCACTAAATATTTTTGGTAAGAGTATTTGTAGTATTTTTATTAGCTTTAGTTACAGGGAAAATTGTACATATCTCTCAAGAATTAGTTTATCATAAATACTAGTTACTAGTAAGTTGTAATAGCAATAATTATTTAGTTTGTAGATTGATATCTATCATAAATTTGTTTGAATATCATCATTGTCAAGCAATAACAACTTCTTAAAGGGTGCTAGCTCAATGGTAGAGAACCTACGTAATTATAGGCAAGATATTGGTGGTTCGATTCCTTCATGCCCTATCATAAATTTGTGACTACAAAAACAACTAAATTCACATATATACGACTATTAGTAGCTAATTTCCCGTATATTAGTCGTATTTAGATTAGTCATTAATATGTTAACATCTAGTAGTTTATTTA
Source organism: Pseudotsuga menziesii (assembly GCA_001517045.1). Lineage (NCBI taxonomy): Eukaryota > Viridiplantae > Streptophyta > Pinopsida > Pinales > Pinaceae > Pseudotsuga > Pseudotsuga menziesii. The sequence continues at coordinate 23,561 of LPNX010473477.1, forward strand.
GTCATATATTTGGTCATTGATAGTTGCAATCAGTGACTAAATCATCGACTAAATCAATGACTAACTCAGTGACTAAATCAATGACTAAATCCATGACTAAATAAATGACTAAATCCATGACTAAATAAATGACTAAATCATTAACTATCAATGACTAAAACAATGACTAAATAATTGACTATCAATGACTAAAGCATTGTCTATCAATGACTAAATCATTGTCTATCAATGACTAAATCAATGACTACTAAGTCAAGCTATTAATGACTAGTGAAATACGACTAGCTATATGATAGTGGAAATTTGTTACTATTAGTCACCGACTCAAAAATAGTCATTTATAGCCTGATTTTAGTCATTAATTTCTCATTTTCTACTAGTGCAATTAGACTCCCTTTCCTTGAAAACTATGTGGCTGCTGAAGATGAAGCTAAATCTGCGGAAGATCATATCCATCATTTCGGCGATTTGGACTCTGAGATCTACTTGACTGAAGAGGAACATGATATGTTTGCTCAGGTGGATGAAAAGACCCTAACTGAGGAATTGGAGCAATATCATAAAGGGTATATGCATGCTATAGATGACATCAGGAAGATCAATTTAAGGAGTAGAGATGTCGCTATACATAAAAAGGGTGGCAGCTCTGCTAGTGACACTACTGTACATAAGGGATGGTTAAACCCAGACCAACCTTCTAGTAGTCAAACCGGCCCCAAGAAAGGAAATGAAAAACAAAAAGGACCAATGGCACCTAGAGAAGTGGAAAAGGGGAATAGTAATGTGAGAGAGTTGGAGCCAATGGCACCTGTCGATATGGGAAAAACCCCTCCCACGTTTAATCTCCAAAACAAGCTAGCTAAGATAAAGGTCTCGATTACTTTCAATGAATTATTGAGGAATCAGGAGTACATGGAGACCATAACAACGATGATTGAAAATCAAGGAGAAGCTCACCCTGATATCTTAGAGCTGACTGAAGACCACCCTACTATTATTTTGGGATCTAAGATTGACAACATGGATAACGACGATGAGGAGGTGCCCCCCTTTTACATGATCTTGAATGTGCATGATATGGCATTACACAATGCTATGTTTGATTCAGGAGCCTCGCACGATCTGATTCCAAAGAGAGTGGTAGAAAGCATGGGGTTGGAGATTACAAGGCCTTATAAATACTTATATTCCTTTGATTCTAAAAGGGTAAAATGTCTGGGATTAATCAAAGACATGGTGGTATCTTTAAATAAGTTTCCATCTAAACTGGTGGTCATGGACGTCGTCATGGCCAACATTCCTCCCAAGTTTGGTATTTTTCTATCAAGGTCTTGGACCTCAAAGCTGAAAGGTAGTGTGCAAATGGACATGACTTATGCAACAATTCCTGTTCGGAATGAAATAAAAAGGTTATATAGCGAGAAGAGGTTGCCTTACGTCATGAGCAGTCAGACTCAACCCGACATCCATCATGTTTATGTCATCGATACAGACTTGGGGTCCTCTATTTTATTCAATGATATATCTCCTTGTAGCTCAGAAATCATTGTGCCACAAAGGGATCAAAAGGAGGCTAGCAAGCTAGAAGCTGGAAGGAAGCAAGTGTACGAAGGACCATTGAAGATGTATTTTGACATCTCAGTTTCTAAAGAGGGTGCTGGCACAGGTGTGTATACAATATCCCCCGCTAAAGATACCAAAAACTAATCTTATAAGTTGGTCTTTGAATGCTCTAACAATGTAGCAGGGTATGAAGCCTTGTTACTGGGCCTGCATGCACTAAAATATTTAGGAGCAAAAAGGATCCAAATTTTTGGGGATTCAGAGCTTGCGGTAAATCAAGTGAACGATATCTATCAGAACAAACATCTGAGAATGACGACCTACCAGAATGAGGTATGGGATATGTTCGGAATTTTTGTCACTAAAAATACAGTCCAATTGATTCCTAGAGATGAGAATGTGATAGAAGACTCTCTGGCGACTGCAGCAGGAAAATTTGCAGCTCCTGCGGCGGGGAGAAGGAAGTACAAAGTGGAGATTGTAAACAGGCCTTCCATACCAGATAACACTAAATATTGGCAATGTTTCAAAGAAGATATGCAGATCAAAATATTTCTAGAAATGTCTGGTGAGTTTGTGAACACTCACATTGATGGAGATAGTGCTAACCCTGAAAATTTCCTAGACGTTGAAGTGGAAGGGGAAGAAGCCATCAGGAAGGGAACGCTGAAGGATTCCTTGGGAGGCAGGGATATAGTCCAATTGAAAAGCAATCATATTCCAAGGGCCTGATCCCTTTGGAATCTCTTTATGACCAAAATGATGTAGCTAGGGATCCAAAGGTCGAGCCTACTACGGATGCCGTCGAAGATGTGGATATCAGCACTGAAGTTGACCCTAAAATTGTAAAATTGTCCAAGAAATTGCCCACTAAAGAAAAAGAAGGGTATGTGAACTAATGAAGAAGTACAAGGATGTGTTTGCGTGGAGTTATGAATATCTCAAAGAATATGACACTTCCATCATACATCATACTATTCCGATTAAACCCAGCGAAAAACCATTCAAGAAAAAACTCAGGAGGATTAATCCAAAGTTACTACCCATTATTGAAAAAGAAGTAAAAAGGTTGTTTGATGCAAAGATAATAGTAACTCTGAGGTTTTCAAAATGGGTGGCCAATTTGGTTCCTGTCCGAAAAAAGAATGGGGAAATATGGTTGTGTGTAGATTTCAGGAATTTAAATAAAGTTTCTTTGAAAGATAACTACCCATTGCCAAATATGGACCATATTCTGCAGAGGGTGGTAGGCTCAGAGAGGATATCAACTATGGATGGTTTTTCTGGGTACAATCAGGTGAAGGTGTTTCCTGAAGACCAAGAAAAAACCACTTTCACCACAAATTACGGTACATTCATGTATGCAAAGATGTCATTTGGGTTAATGAATGCTGGAGAAACTTTCCAACGAGCCATGGATATTGCTTTTGCAGATGATAAAGACAAATTTGTAGTGATATACATGGATGACATTACTATGTACTCTGGGTGGGCTAAAGATCATATCAGGAACCTGGAAAGAGTTTTCATTAAATGCAGAAAGTATGACATTTCCTTGAACCCTTGAAAATCAAACTTTGATTTGGAAAAAGGAAAGTTGTTGGGGCACATTATTTAAAAGGAAGGGATCAGGATTGATCCAGACAAGGTAAAAGACATTTTGAAAGTAGAAGAACCAAGGAGTAAGAAATAAATTCAATCTTTCATTGGCCAAGTCAACTTCTTGAGGAGATTCATCCCTAGCTTCGCCGAAATCCTAATGGACATTACGTACATGCTAAATAAAGATCATGAAATTAAGTGGACGGTGGGAGCCAAGAAGTCTTTCAAAGATATAAAACAGGCCATTTCAGAAGCTCCTGTTCTGATTAGCCCATATTTGAAAGGGATTTCTTAGTATTCTCTTATGCTTCAGAACACACTGTAGCAGCAGTGCTACTACAAAAGAATGATCAGGGTGAAGAACAACCTATAGCGTTCTTTAGTAAGATATTGAGAGATGTAGAACTAAAATATAGTATAATGGAAAACAAATCCTACGCCTTGGTTAAAGCCTTGAAATATTTTAGAATCTAAATCCTCCATTCCCACATAATTGCCTATGTACCTTGTAGTATAGTGAAAAACATACTCACATAGCCTGAATCGAAAGGAAAGAGAGCTAAGTGGGTTGCAGTGCTCCTGGAATATGACATATGAATCAAGCCCATAAAGTTAATCAAAGGGCAAGGATTGGCTAAGATGATGACGGATTCCCACTATGACTCTCTGCAGCTAAATTTTCTCGCTTATTAGTCTAGCTAGGAATAAGTGGAGGTGCAGGTGAAGCCTGACTTCTTCATGTCTACCTGGTATGCTGACATTGTTTTTGTATTGCATAATTTACAACCCCCTTCCGAGCTAAGAAAAACCTAGGTTAGATCCATAAAACTGAAAGCTGCAAATTTTTGCATCATAGAACGATATCTCTACTGGAAACACCCCGGGGGGATACTGCTGAATTGTCTTTTGGAGTACGAGTCTCAACATATGGCAAAGGAATTTGATGAAGGGGATTGTGGAGGACACCATTCCAGGAAAGTTATCGCGAACAAAATTTTGAGAGCAAGATTTTATTGGCCCACGTTGTTTTCAGATGTTTATAAGAAAACAACTAGATTCCACCACTATCAAATGTTTGAAGGGAAAAGGAAGGTGGTGTCTCTCCCCCTCAACCTGATACCTATGGAAGCTCCTTTCCAGAAATGGGGGTTAGATTTCATCGGCGATATTAATCCAAACTCTTTCGGGTAGCATAAGTGGATTCTGACTACCACTTATTACTTCACAAAGTGGATTGAGGCCACACCCACCAAGTGGGCTACAGAAGAAGTGATAATGGATTTCATTGAAAACAATATTCTGGTGAGGTTCAGTTGCCTAAGGTGGATTGTGACTAACAATGCCCCTACATTTAAATCCAGAAAGATGATCAAATTTTTCCACAAGTACCATATAATCCTAAATCATTCTACGGCTTATTACCCACAAGGGACTGGATTGGCCGAATCTTCTAACAAAAGCCTTGTGAGGATCATTAAGAAATTGTTGGAGGATAACAAGAAATATTGGCACACTAAGTTGAAATATGCCTTGTGGGCTGACATGATCAACACCAAAAGGGCCATTGGCATGTCACCGTTTCAGTTAGTATATGGAGCCGAAGTAATTTTTCCTACCTCTTTGGGCATTCCAGTCATGAAGTTATTACGGGATCCGTTGGACGAGCCCAATCACATTCAAAGAAGGATCAACCAGATAATTGAGCTCAATGAAGTAAGGGATAAGGCTTATGATAAAGTCCAGATACACCAGGAAAAAATGAAGAATACCTTCGACTGAAAAGTAAAAGAAGATGTTTTCTAGGTCGATGTCTTGGTATTAAAATGGGATGCCCCTCACGAGGACAAAGGGAAACATAGAAAATTTGACCATTTGTGGGTAGGCCCATATCTTATTGCAGCGCATAGAGGAGACAACACCTTCATTTTGTAGTATCCATATGGGTCGCAGTATGAAGGAGGCACTGTGAATGGGAGGTTCCTAAAGCATTACTTGGAATAAAGGGACTTAGGTCCATGTATCATAGTGTAAATATGTCTTATGTTTTAATCAGTATGTATGGTGAATTAGAATATTTGAAGCTCGTAGAGAAGGCCCTAAGATTTGAAGAGGTAACCATTCTTTCAAAGTTTGTTTTTCCTTCAGACAATAAAATAATCAGAGGTTTTCAACGGATAAGGTGACTGGTCTAGGGGGTTCTTTGCTACCTCACTGGGAGGATAACATCCCTCGTGGAGCCTGTTTTTAACACTTTGTTAAATTTTGGGCATAAGTGATACTCACATCCTTTATCCCCATCGAGAAGTGTCGAGAAGGAAGTGTAGTATTCATAGAAGGATTCGAGGGCACATAGAAGATAGCACCTAGCCTTCGGAATCAACTTCTGTGATGAATGCCGAAAGCTATGAAACCCTCTATGGAGTGAAGGAACGAGGCTAAGAAGGAAACATGAAGTGTGTTGGAGGCGTAAAAAGGGAATCATGATCAAAGGATGATGTTGATCAGAGGGCGGATCAACAACGTCAAACCAATTCCACACAGCAAACATGTTTGACCCAAGCCATTTTTTAGATTTGTGAAATGGTTTAAATACTGGATGCATCCAATGGTTGATATTGGGACCCCCAAAGATCTACGGTTGAGAACGATTTCGCATCCCAAACTAGCAAGGAGGAAAGCATCCATTCCGGATCGCGAAGGATGGTATGGGTCATTTTTATCGATGGTGCATATGAATATGAAGGGAGATCGGTGGTTGTAGTTCATTTTGCAATATGGAGTAGCACAGAAGGAAACAAAACCTCGCTTCGTAAAGAGTGGTGGGGCCCATCCGGATCGACAGTTGTAAAGGAAGTCGGTCTCGATCGACGGTTGTAAAGGAATTCGGTCTCGATCGACGGTTGAGCTGCACACATACAAGGTAAGGAAGGACATGACATAAAGAACCTCACATATCTACGGTGTAGGTCGCGAAGAATAATATCTATGGTGCAAACCATATGAGAAATGCGTGGAGGTTATGTTGTGTAAAAAAACTATAAAAAGGCCCACAAAAAGTTGCAAAGATTTGTCCTTTCTGAAACCTCAAAGTTGTTGAATATCCAACCACATCCAGAGTGGCAGCCCATGCCGACCAGGAGACTATGCTACAGAACAAGTTAATCCCTTAATAGCCCTTCAGTGTTATTTGAGAATGGACAAAATAGAAGTGGTTGGGGTAAGAGATGATGTAGAGCCTGAGGCCATAGGTTGGAGGACAGAAGAGAGCCTTTTAGATGAAAATATTGATATTTTTTATACAATCCTAGTGGGAGAAGCTATTGAAACCACCAAAAGGAAATTGGAAGCTCTTAAGAAGCGAGGTAGAGATACCTGCGGTGTTTTTGACTCTTTCTTCCACTTCTTCTCTGTCGACCAAACCCCTCATTTCCATGAATTTGTCGACTGATGTGCAAAAAATTTCTCTGTCACCAAAGGCGTTATTGTGAATAAATCTAAGTCCAAAATCCTCTGCCCAATTCAAGCTTCTTTCATCCACAAAACCCTAGATATCCTAGATGAATTCACCCATATATCCCAAGACTACCGAGAAGAATACATTGTATGTTTTTTTAGAGAGTCTACTAATGAGAGTAAAGAAACCTTCTTAAAGGCATCTTCTAAACCCAATGGTGAACCCGTCGACCTATCTGACCCTATTGACCTCAGCCAATTCAATGAAGAAACTCAGTGGTGCATATCCCTAACTAGTCAATTCCTAGATCTAGATACTGACACATATGTCCCAGAGTTATTGCTAAGTCTTTTTTTCATCTTAAGTACTTGTCTGGATGAACCCGAATTTCCTGGACAATCTGATCAGTCTTGTTGCCTTAAATTTGTTGAGTTCCTAGCCGAGAACTTCTGTTCTTATTTAGTAAACTTTCATGACACTAGAATGTTCAGATTCCAGTCCCTCTTGCCGATGATGTTCATAGCCTATAACGAGGAGGACCCGCAAGTACCAGAATTGGCAGTCAGTTTTGATATGGCCACGGATTACTGTAAATTCATGAATCAATTGATGGCCAAAATATATGAACTCTTGTTTCATGAAAGGTTACCTAGGGTGTTCTCTGATATGAGGAAATTGTTGCAAATGTCAAATAGCAAGATTATAGGGGACTAGTCCCTGACAGAATTTGGAACTAAAATAAGGTTGTATGGCTTCATCCGTCCACCCTATGTCATTCCCGCTTTTTTTACCGCCATGATTTTCTCCCTGGAATTAATCCAGCAAAAACTCAATGTCGAAGAACAACACTTCTTGAACTTTAAGAAAAGTTTGAGTTTGATTTTTCCATGGGAATTAAAACCATAAATAGTTAGAAGTAGGGCTTCTTTTCCCCTGGTTTCCAACTTGCTTAGAGGCATGGAGTTTTCCTTGGGACAAGCGATAAATTATGACCCTCACTAGGTGATTTTCAAAAGAAGGAAAGCTCACAAATGTAGGCCTTTCCAACACACTAAGATACCTGGACTTAGAGAAGCGACGAATTGGGATGATTTCCCCAATCCTGCCCCAATGGATACCAGTGCAGAGTAGGAAACTGGCTCATAGCTACCAGGGGTAGTTTCTCCCCAAAGAGAGTTGGCTACAGTAGTTGCGATTACAAGGGAATGCTCATAACTGGTCAGATATTTGGAAAGTTCAATAAAAAGAGGGGGTCCAATGCCCATGGAAACTGAAGAAATGGACACTGCCAGCATGCCCAAGAAGCAGAAAGTGGAACCAGGATAGCAATTGGTACAGGTCAAAAAGGGACAGGCAAAGAAGAATAATTTAATAAAAGAACAGAAATAGGAAGAGCCCGAGATAGCCGAATTGCAAATACAAGAGTATGTGTTTGACGGATAGACTCCGAGCAAGCATGTGTCCAAATAAGAATGGATGAATTCTTACCGAGAGAGGGCTGATAAAACCTTTGAGGAGACAGTATAACTATACAGTGAAGCCTCACAATTTCCTCAGACCAACGTGGCACTAAAAACTGTAAGGGATCATGCCACTGATACCCTTAACCTGGCCTTGGAAATGGAGAACAAGGTGCTCGAGATCAGTTTGAACCTTTCAAAGGTTCCCACTACTGACATCATACACCTAAACAAAGAGACAGGAGATATACTAAATACCAGACTGCTTAAGGCTACCATATAGATGTCCAAGCTGGAGGAGAGTAAGGAGAAGACTTCAAATATTTTAAGAAAGGAAAGAGTGGAGAATAAATCACTCAAAGCCCAAATCAACAACTTGCAAAAGGAGGCTATGCAAAGAGAAGGATATGCATAGAAAGGGAGTTTGACTTAGTAACTTCTCAATGACAGAGAAAAGGAGATCCAAACCTTGAAAAAGAAGTTGAAAATACCTGGCACCCAGCTCGCTCAAGTAGATGAATTAGCTAACTTCAAAAGTGTTGTTTAGGAATAAACACCTTATAACCGAAGGTCTGGGGTTACCAACGTACTCTTAAAACTTGGAAACAACCAGCTTTCAAGTACAGAAAGGAAATAAGAAGATAGGATAGACTCACCCGATTTACGATGGTTGATCCAAGCTTTGTCTTCTCCTGCTTTGCTTCTCCTCTAAATCTTTCAAGGATGTTTCTCCTTCACCTGCAAATAGCAAATCCTCCAAGTGAAAACTTATACATGTATATATGAAAAGTTAGACAAATAGTATATAGAGTGCTTAATCATAATTATTCATCAAACCATGATACATGAAATATATTCAACACACATTTGGAATAAGGATTCTCTTTATTAACAATAGTNCTTGAAACAAGGAATCCTCTACAAGCAAAGGATTTTGAATTCTACTGCTCCAATGACTTCTGAATAGATACCACCAGCATAACTTTGCTCTCCAAGTATGATTGATTAATGCCCTCCCCAAGGCCTTTATTTATACTTAGTGAAATAAGGTAGTTTCAAACGTTGAGGAGGTTGAGACAGTTAAGATAATTATTGTTTAGGGCTTAACAAATCTCAATTAATCACGATTTATTATTTTTAATGTCAAAGGAAGGCATACACAAGTATTGATATTGGAAACCTGCGTATGACACGTGAGTTTCTATAAGGGAAACCCATGTACATATATGTACATGAGTTGCAATGACAAATACTCGCGTACAATACACGACATGTTGTAGGAAAAGTCGCATATGTACGCGGGTTGCTTATAGGAAAAGTTGGGTACAACAATTGATATATGAAAAGGTAAAAATGGAAAGCTGGATGGATAGTGAATGTATTTCATAACATGCCCATCTATAGTGATTTAGGAAACATTCAATCCATAAATGTCCTTTTGTGTGGCAACATAGGAAATGTCGGCACTCGGACGAAGAAGTGCCATTTGGGTTGATAACAGATTCCCCCTAATGTGTGAGGTCAGAGGGAAGCGATGGCCAAAATAAATTATAATATTTATCTTTAAAGAACTCAGAAATCCAATGGAGCAGAGGTAGTACCTGAAATAAATACATAATAATGTCATATACAAAGTCATATTTGAGGATGCTATGTTCAATATACTAGAATACTAGCTCCTTTATAATGTTTGAGTACATCATATAATATGGATACAAGACCACATATATTACAAAGGTGGATTGAAGCCACAATATACAATAATGATGAGTCTTCAAAGATATGGAAGTTGTGTACATAAGTGGAACATAATCTTGTGCAACTTAGTCCATAGATGAGGAACTAAGGTCTTCATAAACAATCCCAAAGAACCAGTACAATCCAAGCCATGTGAATAAATGTAGCTTGAAGTCGAACATGGAATGGATTCAAAAGTTTTTCAATCAATAGGTGATAATCGACAACTGAAGCAAAGGAATTCACCAATGATGGAAGTGAATCCTGAGGTACTATCGTCAAAACTCTAGGTCTTCGTCGTCAGGAAGTACTGAAGCGGAACCATATTTTGATATGGAAGGCAATAGATCCTGCAATAGATCATAAGAGTGACTAGGTACTGAGAAAAGGAAGGGATACACAAGAGATAATAGATATAATAGTGATGGGATCAGGATACAGATCAAACATTGAGTTGATTCCTTGAACAGTGAGCACGACACAGAGATGACCCAAGGAAGCTTTTAACTTTATAGATAGAACAACTAGACTTATCTGTCATGTAAAAGACATGATCAAATTCCCCAGGTATAACGGACAAGAGGAGGAGTAATAAACTCGAAGTAATAGCTGAACTGAAAGTGAACACTAAGACATGGGTATTGGAAAAAATAGAGAGTGCTATGTTCAAGGATGGCATGCTGCCACTAACTGAAAACAAGAGAAAACTTCTTCCTTACCTTCCCTGTTAAATTTTAACGAGTCCAGGAAAGTCAACTCAGATCTCTCTTCATTTTTTAACAAGCTTGAAGAGAAGAGAAAATAATTCTTGATAGTGTCATTGATTCATGGATTTAATGAGCCCGAACTAGTACATGCTCAGCTGGTGTTTTCACATTTAGAGAGTCTAAAAACTCCAAAGAAGACTCCAAGGGGGTCCTTTTTCGTCCAATTTAGTCTCCTGAGGCTGAAAAAGTATAAAACATACCACAGAAGAACTCTCTTAACTTCCGTAGAAGAAAAGGTGAACCTTTTTCATACTTAGTCAGGGAGGTCCGAAAAAGTTTAAATTACCACCTACCCAATGCTCCTTCAAGAACAACATAAATAGATTGAGTTTTATGAGTGTGAAGGAAAGCAAGATCACTCGAAAAGATCCATTGGAGTACGAGAAATGGGGCTTACAACAATCATTGATTTGTTCTTTAGTGTTTAACGAGCATGATAAAGACATAAAGTACACTCAGAATCTTTTTCATGTTTAGGTCTAGAGCATGAAAAAGAGAAAACTAAGCTCATACCGGGAGTTCCTTTTCCGTAAATTTAGTCCCTCAGGTCTGGAAAAGTGATAAACCTATGCCTGAGAATAATCTTCTCAATTCAAATAGAAAAGAGAGGGATCCTTTCTCGTATTATTCTATATGGTCCGAGAAAGAGATAACCTACCACCAACGCGGATGCCCATTCACATATTCTTAATGAGCTTGAACGGACAAGTTAACTCGGTAGTCAAATCTATTTTTAAGGAGTCAAACCTGGGCCTAAAGAAACTCCATAAGGGCGGGGAGTCCTATAAAGGGATAGCTTGTAAAAAGAGACCCAAAAGAGGCTCTATTTGGCATGAAAAATAGCTAAGAGGATACCCCTGTACTTGAAACAACTACAACATGAGTATCAAAAGACAACATAGGTTTCAAATGAGGATACTCATGAAAGGAAGGTCATATCCACGGAAGAACAATGGTAAAGACAGGGAATTAATGTTTTAAAATACCATAGTCCATGGAAAAATTTTAATTGCTAAGTTTAACATGGATTAAGTATAGATGCAAAAATGCATTGGAAATGTCAAAAACCACCCTATAGGAGAAAAAACACTTTGTAATGATGAAAAACCTGTTACAAGGCCAAAAGAGATATGGTATTAATTGAATACATTTCGAGCTATAGGGAAAAACCTACTTTAGAAATATCATTTCTATAAATAGTTCAAAAATTAAAACAAAACTCACCATTTTGGTTTTTGGCCATAAAAAACAAGTTTTTACCTCTACCTTCATTCGATCGGTGTGGAAAATCCAGTGGACGAAATCTAATTCCGCAAGTTGCAAGTAAGCCTAAGCCCTGAGCTCTTCAATTTGATCCTAACAATTTTCAATTTTGAGTCCCAATTTCATATTTTTAAGCATCCTAAAGCATGTCACATTGTCTACGTGTGTTCACTATGTTGAAACTCGCGTACACATGTTCTGTACCCGGGTTTCCCTTAGGGACTATCGCATATATTACACGACATGTATAACTAGATAGTCGCGTGTACTGCGTGAAGGATAAAAAGCTAAATTGAGGAAAAAAAATTAAAATTTTATATGATATTGATGATTCATAATGATTGTTTTGCTAGATGTGAAGATGGTGTTGGAATGGAGGGAACAGGAGCATGAGGATATGGACCAGGAAGCACTCCAAAGTGCGCCCACCATACATGCTTTATGAATGAGTGGGTTATTAAAATTATTTTGCACATCACCAATGCAAGCCAATGTCCATTTGCTGGAGTTCATGATAAACTACTAGGACCATGATTTAGGGATGTTTGACCTACAGGGTGAAACTTTGGAAATTAATTTCGAGGACATATATTTTATTGCCGTCCTGTCATGACGAGGAGCACTGGTCAACTTAGAGGTCACTGGCAGGGGCGGTGATCCTTTAAGTGTATAGAACTACATTGATTTGTACTACACACCTGGTACGCAGAAGAGAGAGAGCTGCATTCCTATTGCACATATTCGTGATCTTACACTACAGGTACTGACCAACACCATAGTGAGGGTTGCGGGATCCTATTCACTACATCTAGCTACACATAACCAAATGAGGTTGGAGGTGGATTTAATGCATGGTGCCCTATATGATTGGTGTTCAGGAGTTGTCCCAATTATGAGAAAAAAACTCTTTGATTGCAAGAGAGGAAGGCAAAAGAATTTCGGGTATTCTAGCATATTGGTTTCCTTCTTCTTCTTCAAGAGTACCAGGGTTGAGCCCTTCCATACCCATACCAGTCCGATATCCATGTTAGGCTAGGCTGAGCAGATGGGGAGACATATTCCTTCGTCAAGGAGGAGGAGGCTCAATGCAGAGTGTGTATGATGATGAATTCTACTTCTGGTGGGAGTGGCAACTACCAGCACTAGAGCAGTTTCTGTATGTTGGAATGGATTTTCAAGGTGATCCAAACCTTTTCCTCCCTCCAGCAGGAGCATGGGGAGAGCTAGGTGAAAATATTTTAATTTTCAATTTTTTTAAAATTTTTATGAATTTTAAATTATAGATATATACATATGTATAAAAGTCCTAATCCTATAAACATGTCAAAATGCATATATTGGACTGGTCCGCCCTAAGGGGAATCCATGTATGTTTGTTTGTCTTGTCTTAGGTGAAGACCTAGGGCTTATTAAGGTTCTGGAGGGGAAGCTGGCCAAGCTTGCCCAGAGAGTTCTCACTTTGCAGATAGAGCATATCTCGGCCATCATGCAGGAGTTTATGGTTGGATTTCCACTTGTCTAGTTATGCCTTTTGAGGTGAGTGGCCAGAGCAGTTCTTGTGTACATAGATGTTGTAGAGGCTGTCGAAGTCAAATAGGTTGAGAAAGCGAGAGTACAGAGAGACCATAGGGACCAAGGTGGTCTTGCTTAGATCTAGGACATTTTGATGGACTGCAATCCACATTTTGTATATTTTTTGTATATTATACAGTTATGACTGGATGTGAGGATCAGACTCAACCTATCTATAGACAGATACTCACACACACACACACACACACACACATATATATATTGTTGTTGGTTTATTTACAAGTGTTTTTTATGTGCATGCTATATATTTTTATGAAATGTGTGTTAGATGCCAATCTAAAATGTAATTAGCATATGCATCATTCAATGAATTCTGATGTCTTAGAATGTGATTGAATATAATAAATTCAAAATTTATTTCCAATAACCTAACTTGCATGAACTGACGTAATAGAATAGGGTTTAACACCTGATAAGCTCGATTGAGCTGGGAAACCACTAGTTGAGAGTCTAGGCAGACTTCTAGCTGGGTGATACCACGTGACAAAGCATCCCATAGAAGCTTAATTACAGCCCTATATTCAACAACATTATTATAAGCAGGACCTAAGCAAGCACCTCCTGCGGAAACTAGCTGTCCTGAGGGAGAGTAAATGACCCATGCTTCTGAGGCTAGATTACAAGTGTGGAAACTGGCACCATCAGCAAAACCTAGATACCTCTCAGAAGACATTTGCAACAACCAGCAACTGGTATAGAAAACAAAATCGACAAACTAATGTACATAAAAATACATACAAGAAAATACAAGAAAAAGTTCTAAGCCTAAGCATAGTACTTTTTCAGGTAGAGCCCATTTCTAGGCTCAGGCAGCTTGTTCCCATCAAAATCAATTAACTCATATGCGCCCTTCTTTAATACCTTCGACATGACATAAGGCCCTAACCACATGGCCTTGAATTTTCCTGCCCCCAAGGGTTCTTTGTCTTGGTCCCAAAGCAAAACAAGGTCCCCCTCAAATAAAATCCAAGGTTTGACCGACTTATCATATTGGTTTTTGACCCTATTCTTGTGAGCTTGATTAGCAGTCAATGCATCTCTACGCTGCTCATCAAGGTGTTCTAAATGTACCAGATGTTCTTCGAGCTCTTTCGTATCGTGTAACACATGAATAGCTATTTTCAAAGACGGGATTTCACATTCAACCGGGGTAACGGCTTCCACTCCATGAACGAGTTGGAAGGGGGAGAAACTCGTAGCATTTTTTACATTAGTTTGATACACCCAAAGAGCAGGGTATAGCATGATGTGCCAGTTAGAATGGGCTACATCAATTGCACATTTGAGGATGGTATTCAAAGTTTTGTTTACAGCCTCAACCTGATCATTTGCTTGCGGATAGTAGAAAGATGAATGTTCTTGTATGAATCCAAGCATAGTGGTCAGTTCCGTCATCATGTTATTTTGAAAATGACTGCCATGGTCAGTGACAATCACTTTGGGTATACCCAAACTATGCTATAATCTGATTGAATATGAAGAAAGCTACTATTTCCTCGTCGACTTTAAAAGTAGGCATTGCCTCTGCCCATTTCATAAAATAGTCAACAACGACAATAATATATTTGTGCCCCCTAGCCAAGGCTAGGTTGCATGTCACGTAGTCAATCCCCCATTTCATGAAGGGGCCTATCGAGACAATGGGAAACAACAGAGCAAGATGTGACCACATTTTCTTGGTGTAAATCTGACAAGGATGACAATGCTTCACCGCTTCCACACAATCTTTGAAGATCGTGGGGGAAAAATAACCGGCACGTAGTATCTTCTGGGTCATTACTAACCCAGATAAATGACCCCCACACACTCCACTACGGGAATCATTCAGGACAATCTCCGCCTCCTCATGGGTAAGACATCGACACAAAATGGAATCTACCTCTCTTCGATATAATGTATCTCCTATGATGAGGTAGTTCTTAGCATGAAGGCATAATTTACGTCGTTCCTCCCATGAGGAAGTTGCAGGATACTTCAAACTCTGGAGATATATAAGAATATCCCCATACCAAGGATCAGAGGTGGATATCAAGAATATATGCTCATCTAGGAATGTGTCATCTTCAACGGCTACATATTCTTTGGTAGGAAATTCTGCTATAAGCTCAGCAAAAACTAAGGACTTTTTAGACTTAGTGGACTGAAAATCCAAGTCAAACTCTTGGAAAATGACTATCCATTTGTTGAATTTGACCCCAACAATATTTCGGGACAAAACATATTGAAAGGGATTCACATCCACCACTACTATTGTTATCCTTAGTAAAATGTAATGACGTAACCTCTGAACGGCATAGATAGCTGTTAAGGCTAATTTTTGAACATGGGAGTACTTGAGTTCAGGTCCAGCCAAAGCACGACTAAGATAGTAAATGACATGCTCTATGAGCTTATCATCCTCCTGGACTAGTACTACCCCAATGGTCGACTCGGATGCGGCCAGATACAATATAAAATCCCTAGAGTAATCTGGTGGACGCAGTAAAGGTGTCGACAACAAAGCTTTTTTCAATTCCTTGAAAGCGAGTTGTGCAGTTTCATCCCATACAAATGGGGTGTCCTGTTTAAGCAGGCACATGAAACCCTTGATAATCTTGGCATAGTTAACGATAAAATGTCGAATAAAATTAGAATTTCCTTGCAGGATTTGAAGTTGCCTAATAGAACGAGGAGGAGGTAGATTAACAATGGCCTCTACTTTTAATGGATCCACCTCGATGCCTCTATTAGAGATAATGAACCCGAGCAATCTTCCCGAATCGACATAGAACACACACTTGTGGGGATTCAAGCGGATCTTATAGTATCTGCATCTCTCAAATATCAACTGTAAGTGATCCAGATGTTGAATCCTCTTATGAGAATGTGCAGGAAGATCATCAAGGTAAGGTTTGACAATGGCTTTGATATCATGGAAGGAAAAGTTCATAGCCCATTGAAAGGTTGCCACAACATTTTTCAATCCAAAGGGTATTTTTTGTACGTGAAGGTACCCCAAGGACAAATGAAAGCATTTTTATGTTGGTCTTCCGGTTTGATTTGAATTTTATTGTATCCGGAGAAACCATCCATAAAAAAGAACACTTCACTTCTCGCGCAAGCATCTATAATCTGGTTTATAAATGGCGTGGAATATTTGTCCTTGGGATAGGATTTATTCAAATCTCTGAAGTTAGTACAGATGCGTATGGTCCCTTGCTTCTTATCAACAGGAACAGGGTTGATTACCCATTTTGTAAGAGCTATGGGATAAATAAAACCAGCCTTCAATAGTTTTTCAACTTCAACCTTCACAGCCACCATTTTATGTGGGTTAACAGGTCTTAACTTTTGCCGAACAGGTTTGCCATTAGGATATGTTCGGATCTCATGTTCAAAAATTGATGGATCAATTCCTGGCATCTCCTCATATGACCAGGAAAAGACATCGTGGAATTCCTTAAACAAGGCAGTATAGATAGAAATATCCTCAGGAGAGCAGTTTGCACCTATATATATGTTTTCCATGACATCAGGATTTATAGAGATGTTGATAGGGATAGTAGTGGAAATATTTTCCATATTCCCCTCGGTAAACATTCCCTCCTTGGGTAAGGGATTGATGGGTGTATCAACATCATCTAACAGTCTCATATGAAACTCTTGATTTTCTATTCTGCTTAGCTCTGGAATAAAATAGGATTGATGGTGAAGATCTTCACAGATCTTACCACGTCCACTCATGGCTTCATCAGAAGGTAAAACCATATCTAAACAGTCCATAGAGTGCAAAGAGTTTTTCACCCACGTGGGCAAATAGACTTCTTCCAGGTCCTCTAAGACTATGAGAGGGTCTGGAATGGGATCAATAGTGGTTTGAGTGATAGCTTGGTAAGATAATTCCACTGCCAATAAGGTTCCGGTTCATGCGGGGAAGGGAGAACCCAAGGATCAGTCCTATCAACAACTGTGGCTATGGACTTCCCCACACTAGTAGAACCAATATAGTTAATCGGGGCTGAAAGATCAAATGTGCCCATCAGTGATGCGTACATTCCAACCCCCAAGATCTGTGCAGTAGGTTTTACCTAATCAACCAATGGCACATCAGACTCATTAGACTCTAAATGGAATTTTCGATTGAAATCAAGTTGGTCAATAGTAACCAACTTTCCTTCATGTGGAAAAACCACTACCCGAAAGACGGCTGACGCAATAGCGGACATGGCATAACTCCAGCTTCTTCCCAGAAGCAAAGTATAGTCTAAAGGTGCATCAATCACTTCCACTTCAACAGACATTGCTTTCCCTACCATCTTAATTTCAAAATTCGGTAGGATACCATGCGGATAGAATGACCTTCCATCAAAAGCAGTAAGTAGAGTGTTTGATGGGACCAGATCTGGGGATCTGAGAGATTTCCAACAAGACAAGGACATAACGCAAGTAGATGCACCCTCGTCAACGACTGCCCTTCCAATTCTCTTGCAACCATGGATGACATCTATTGATAAGGCTACATGGTAAGGCAGGTGAATTTTAACATCTGAAAAATGAAATTTCACCATGAGACTCGATGAGTCCATGCTGCCTAAAGCTACTAAGAGGGCATCCCATTAGGTTTGATAGCTCTGTAACACCTCTAAAGCTGACATTGCACACGGGTTTTGGGCTAGATATTCAACCATGGATTAGTTTGAAGCAGCCCTAGCATTAGGGTTATGCAAGGTCTTCTTGAAGACACCTTTTGGTATCTTCGGCATAGTTTCAGCAGGCTTCTCGATTGTGAGAGGGTTAGAAGTTTCACCTATAGCCTTACCCTTCTCAGAGTCTCTTTCTCATAGTTTTTATTCCTAGTATGTAACAAAGTTAAACATCGAACCATGTCGATATAGTTTGGGTCAAGGGCATTTGGAGTGCCCCCTGCTACATTAGAAGCTGAAGCAGAGTTCTGCCCTTGGGGAAAAGGATCCTTCAGGACAGCTAGTTGTTGAGCTTTAAGCAGCTTCTGGGCTTGTTCCATAAGGGGACAAAGGTGAGTGAGGTGATCCTTGTGGCACAACTTACATGACAATTTAACCTTCTTCTTTTCTTTATTTCCCCCATTAGCACTATTCGTGGGTTTCTGCTTGTTTTGGTTTCCCTCTCCTTTCTTTCCTCTCTTTTTCTTCCCACTGGGCTACTGATTGCCCTTCTGAGAGGTCAGTGCAAAAACATTTGAACTATGGGGGGAGGGGGCAACCTTTGCTGCATCTACTATAGAATGCTTGACAGAAAACTGATGAGTTTGTTTTTCCAAAGACTCTACAGTGGGAGAGTTTACGGACCCAACCACACCATCAGCATGGGGCCCAAGCTTAGGCTTCTCCGCATCGTGGGTAGGCCTTGGTGCCTCATGGATTATCTCATACAAGATCCCAGATTGTGAATAAATCAAATCCAATTGCTAGGCCCTGAGAATGGCTTCTTCTTCATTAGTCACTTCTGAGGTGGATACGTCCTTAGATATGTAGGGAAACAGGGATTTAAGGAACCACTCTAGTAAGAATCAGGGGGAATAGTGGATTTTATAAGGCTCTTTTGCCTCCTCCACTCTTGGATATGATCTGAGATGTGGGTAGCCTTGTTCTACCTAAAGGTAGATAACAAGTCCTTTCCAAAATCATATCAGACCGGAAGCTGAAAGTGGCTACGGAATGCACTAGCCAAGTCCCAAAAACTACTGAAAGTAGCAGAAGGCAACTCAATGTACCATTTTGCTGTGGCACTTGTTAAGGTTCTTTGGAACAGCCTCAACCTAACTGAATATTCATTCAGTGAATTCGAAGAACACCATAAATGTAATGTGGTGGCATGATCCCCAGGATATTCACCAACTTTTCCCTCGAATTTAGGGATGTCCGATGGAAATTTGGTGGGAACAGGTGGCCACGAGGGGTCATGCCTCACTGGGTCATTTATCAACTTAGAAAATTATGGCAAGTTTAACGTTGCCAGGAATGGAAGCTTGGGTCGAAGTGGGGCACTAAAAGTGCCAATCTGGGGATTAGAGGGACCTGCCCCCGAATGCCCATAAGTAAAGTTGGGGTTTCCCCCTGCCACTGATTGTGAAGTGGATGGATTTCTTTGAAACAGATTCCATCCATAATCCACAGGGTTGTGAGTGGGAGGTGTAGTATAATAGGTTCGACCCATCCCAATTGAAACTGGGGTCTAAAAAACAGGAGCAGGTATCCCTCCGCTAAACAATGAAAAGGGAGAGCTCGTAAATGGGGCCGAGACCGGAGTTTGAAATATTTTCCCATAAGAGCTATTATTTCCAAACTGCACTCCTACATAAGAAGGTGATGGGCCTACGTATGGAGTGGATGGGGGAATGTGTCCCCCATTCCAAGGAAATCCTTGGACGAAAGCCGAGGATCCTACCCGACCACTCTGGGAAGTGTATGTGAAGGAGAAAGGAACAGTAGGTATACTAGGAATCCCAGTAACCATGACACCAAAAGCACCTACTAGGCTTGAGTGAACCAGCAGTTGGACCACCTGGATTGTTGGAGTCAAAGGCATAGAAGGTATGCTAAATCTAGGGGCACTTACTGGGGGAGGTAGTACCCCTTCAGCCAAAACGGCTAAGGTGAAAAAAAAAGAACTTTCTCCTGTAGTAGACATAATCCTACCCATGGGGACACTAAAATAGGTGAATCAAAAGGTCTAACCTGGACGATCACAGGATCATTTAAGTTAGTTAAGGGTGTGTTAAAATTCCTTGCAAACTCATCAATATGCAAGTCTTCTATCTCAACTGTATCAAAATCAAGACGGTTAACTATAAGTGATGGTTCACCTGGAACTTCACTTACTCCTACCAGTTCAAATGAACCGTCTGTGTCCAATCTTCACCTTCGGGGAGGAGGTGGAGGTTCCAATGTGATGGGTGGAGGAAGGTTTTCCAACCTTCTTGACCTTCTTATAGGTTGGTCCTCCGCGATTGAAAATTTAACAAATCAAACCCTAAGGCCAACTAAACACAAACAAAACCATAGAGAAAGCACTGCGAAATTTCCTAAAGCCTCAAACAGTCAACAAGGGTGAAAGATATGCTTTCCCAAAGAAATATAAAGAATGGTTACTTGGCATCCTTACAGTGGTTCTTAGGCATAAGCGGAGGAATCACCCACTACCCTCCTACACTTTCAACAAGGGTTACCTTCCAAGCCCGTCCAAGGTGAACTAGAAATAGCCTTCCGGTTTACCTAGGTGTGAACCCTATATGTCAAGAGACTAAAGGCTACCTTAGCTATACCAACAGTCTGGGGGGACAATCACAAGCCTGACTCATATGCATAGGCAGGGTAGCTAAGCCCGAAACTATGCCTAGGACAAAATCCCTAGATGCATAAAAGTTCTGATTTACGTTTTGACAAGGAATTGGAGGGTTATCTCCTCAGTCCAATTCCTCCATGCGGCCTCGTGCTTGACTCCCTTTTGAGAGGATCTTCCCAGATACAATTGATAAAAACAAGGATTTACCTATTGAATAGTCCACTACGTCTGAATTTTAAAACTCATGGGAAGTTTACAATTCCTATCCCACAAGTCTAGCCTAAGCTAGTAGGTGAATGGCCCTAGAAAATAAAAATTACTATGGCATTCATTTTAAGGGCTATTTCTTACTCAGAAGGAAGTGGAGTGATGAACTATGGTGTTTTTGACTCGATAAGAAACAAAAAACAAAGGTGTATTTTTTTCAAAGCAAATTACCACTACTAAAGCCAACTTCTTTTTCTTTTGTAAATATAAATTGATGAACAAATGCAATGATAAAGAGAAACTAAGACTGTATTTTTGTAGTTTTGAGATTATATTTTAAAACTCAAAATAAAACTACTTATGCAAAAACAAATACAAAAGGCTTGAAAATGTTTTCTTTTCACTTCTTGAAATGCTCAAACACTACTATGCACCTAAAAGGCACTAAACTTGAGTATACTTGGATCAAATCAACTGTATAAAGCAAGAAAATTGAACTAAACAGATTAATAAGGCCAAATATTAACCAACAAGGGAAGACTTAGAACCCTAGCTTGGGTGGGTACAATGACAATAAATCACTAAAAACACACAAAGGTAAGTGGAAAACCAATCACTATCCAAAGATAGACTGGGAAAAAAATTGCCCAGAACCTTGATCACTAATTCAGACAAAAACACTTCAACCTATAACCCAAATAGGTAGACCTACTTCAAAATGCAAACAGAAGACAATCCAAACAAAACAAACTCAAGGGCTTTACAGGAAAGCACAAGGTGTGGCCAACAAGGTCATCAAACTAACAACATAGTTCTTATAAGGAAGACCACCTAACAAACAAGAATCATAAAAGGATAGGGACAAGAAAACCCTAGCCCAAAAATCCCTATTTTAAGGCTTGTACACGACTGTGTATAAGGGAAACTTGCGTACTATACGCGACTGTCCTAGAGAGAAACCTGTGTAGTAGGCCTCTGTACACGACTGTGTATAAGAGAAACCTGCATACAGGTACACAATTTTCTCAAAAAGAAGGAAAATCCACAAGGCCTTCAAACACTATGGTAAGCATGAACCAGGACAAGATAACACACACAAACTCAAGGCAAAGACTGGTCAAGGGTAACAAAAATAACCTACAGCAGTCTGGGCTCCCCAGTGGAGTCACCAGTTCTGTTTTTCAAGAATAAAAAACTTATAACTGAAGGTCTAGGGTTACCAACATACTCTTAAAACTTGTAGACAATCAGCTTTAAATTACAGAAAGGAAATAAGAAGATAGGATAGACTCACCCGATTTACGACGGTTGATCCAAGCTTTGTCTTCTCCCGCTCTGCTTCTCCTCCAAATCTTTCAGGGATGTTTCTCCTTGACCTGCAAAGAGAAAATCTTCCAAGTGCAAACTTATAAATGTATACATGACAAGTTAGACAAATAGTATATAGATTATTTAATCATAATTATTCATCAAACCATGATACATGAAATATATTCAACACGCATTTGGAATAAGGATTCTCTTTATTAACAATAGTGAATGAGTTAAGGTTACAACCCAACGCCTGAAACAAGGGATCCTCTGCAACCAAAGGATTCTGAGTTTTGCTGCTCCAAAGACTTCTGAATAGATACCACCAGCATAACTTTGCTCTCCAAGTATGATTGATTAATGCCCTCCCCAAGGCCTTTATTTATACTTAGTGAAATAAGGTAGTTTCGAAGGTTGAGCCAGTTAAGATAGTTATTGTTTAGGGATTAACAAATCTTAATTAATCATGATTTATTATTTTTAATGTCAAAGGAAGGCGTACGTGAGTATTGATAGTGGAAACCTGCGTATGACACGTGAGTTGCTATAAGGGAAAGTCACATATAGATCTGTACGTGGGTTGTAATGACAAATACTCATGTACAATACGCGACATGTTGTAGCAAAAGTCACGTATGTACGTGGGTTGCTTATAGCCAAAGTTGAGTACAGCAATTGACATATGAAAAGGTAAAAATGGAAAGCTGGATGGATACTGAATGTATTTCATAACATGGTCATCTATAATGTTTTAGGCAACCTTCAATCCATAAATGTCCTTTTGTGTTCCAACATAGGAAATGTCGGCACTCGGACAAAGAACTACCATTTGGGTTGATAACAAAAAGGGAAAAAGAGGTATTGAACTCCGAGCTTACTGACTGCAAGGCTAAGCTACTAAAGCTTGAAGAAAAATGGAGACAGTGGGAAGAAAGTATCCAACTTTTGAAAGAGAGCAAAGCAGAATTGAAAACCATATTAGCAATGAAGGATAATGAGCTCTAAAGAAAAAGTATAGAGAATACAATTCAGTCCACAGATATGGTTGGAAAGATAGATACCAGCTCCCTCTCCATAGAAATGTCCCATATAGGCTTGAAGGATATTGAGCTCATTAAACTGAAACATCAAATTGAGGAGCTAGAGAAGGAAAGAGTCAAAGAGGAACAAGGAAGAGAAAAGGCAGAGGAGAAATGTCAAGAACTGGCTCAGTAAAATGCCAAATTGAGCAACCAGGTGGTCGGAAAACTTTCCTTGCAAGGTGCTAGGCATTTGATCTGGGATCAAATCATCATGGAAGCTGACAAGTTCTAGCCCTACCTAGATATTATTGAAGATCGTGTAATTTCTATGAAAGAAGCCAAGAAACAAGCCCATATAGCATCGATAGAAGTGAACAAAAGGCCCTTGGCAACTGTGAAGAATGCCATAACCTTCCTAAGCTCTATGTCAGACAAGTCCGCTAGCATATATGGTGTTCAAAACAGGATCACTGTTGTCTCTGGAGCTAGAAAGATAGTGGCTAAGCGTAGAACGATGGAGACGGTATAGGATAAAATAGAAGTTACTAAGCACAATGTCCAAGAAGTCATCAAGTTATTCAGACCACTGGTAAGCAGAGGGATCCCCTTTTTATCAGAAGAAAAGGGTTCTTTGATGTCTCAGAAGGAGTATCAGGAGTGCCTCATCCACTACCAATTGGACCACAACAAATTTGGAGATATGCAACAAGCATTGCCAGGGAAGGTCGTTTTTGACAAATTGGCCAGTGATTTCGAGTTAGTGTTTGATTTTAAAGCCACATGCTCCAAAGTCCCCAAGATTTCATATCCGAAAGAGATGGAGCTTAAAGCGCAAGCCTACGACATGATGGCTGCGACCATGCCTGGTCCCAATTTATGGAGAGTCATCCAACAATATGGGTCACCCAAACTCAAAGTCCACTCGTAGAAGTGACAATGATGATACGCGTGAAATTTTCTTTACGCTGCACGCCCGTCCCAACGGTCGATTCTCTTAGAGCTTTGTACAGTCATCATCCACCAGATGGGATTATGGGATTCTCTCATTTCTGTTCCATCCCGCATTTCACATTTTGTTTTCTGGCTGTTTCATGCAAGTTGCAGCCAATGTGCCACCTAAGAGGCTATTAGAGGATGTCCTTCTGATTGTAACAAATTTTTATTCTCGGATGTCAGTTTGGGAATTCCAAATACTATAAGTATACCTCCTGAAGAAGGAGAAGGGGTTGAAACCATTGTAATTTTTGCTGTGTATGTTTTTCAAGAGAATTTTAATATAATTGCAGAGCGAAGGTTGGCATTTTCATATAGGGATTCATGTGTTGTTCACACTTATAGTCTGTTATTTCCTTTCTTATGTGAATGTTTTTCCAGTTTATCTCTCCTGTTTTGTTTTCTTTCATATCTGAGACTTAGGGTATAACAGCTTGAAATTCATACTTGCTATACTACATCTGTTGTTTTAGGTATTCACCAAAGTTTTCTTCTAAAGTTGATACATAATTCATTCTTTGCAATGCTTTGTGTTGATGGTCTATTCATGTTCCTCCTTTCCACCAGATAATTATGAATCGAATGTGATCGAGTGGCTACCTTTCCCCTGTGTTGAAATTGCTTGAATTAAGTTTTGATTATTCCTATTGTATATCTTGACTCCATCACCCAATGGTGCTGTGTTTTGTTTCAACCAATTTTACAAACAATTTATAGTTTCATGTGTATATATATATCTGTCATTGGTGACATTTTTTTAGAGATCCCTCTCGGAAGAGTAGAAGGCCAGTTCTCTCTTCAAAAGTGGTTTTGTTGTTACCCAGGAGTGGGCCTTCCACAACCTTTTGGCTCATTTTCGGTGCTAACACAATGATTTCTTTAACTTGCACACAAAATATTGATTAGAAACAAACCCTTCAGGTTGTTGCATGTAAATCTCTTCAATGATATCTCCAATTAGGAAAGCACACTTCACATCCATGTGATGTACCTCCCACTGCTTTGAAGCTGCAATGGCTAAAGCTAACCTTATGGAGTCCATATTTTCCACTGGTGCAAAGGTTTCATTGTAGTCAATACCATGTACTTGTGAGTAGCCCTTGGTGACCAATATTTCCTTATATCTCAGAGGTGAACCATCAGCGGCAAACTTAGCCTTGAAAACCCACTTACATTGAACTAGCTTTCTCCTTGGGGGAAGATCAACTAGTTCCCAAGTGTTGTTCTTCTGGAGTGAGCTGAATTCTTATTTCATGGTTGTTTTCCATATTGGATCATGTGCTGCATCTTCATGTCTGTGGATCTTAGTCAACCATCAGAGAGCACTTCTCAGCAAATAAGGGATCTTTGATACACAGGGCACTCTCGAAGTGAGATGTAGTCCTCATAGTGTCACTAGGATTTCCAGCTAGTTCCCCAGCTTCATGAATGGTATTTGTTGCCCATTTTGGCCTTGTAGGACTGTCAATATCTGCAATCAAATCATCATTATCAGACATATTAGAATCATCAAACTCATTAGTCTGTCCACTTACAATCAATGGATCTGGTGGTGAAGAAGACTCTCCAACTTCAACTGCTACTAAAGGCTCTTCTTGGAACTAAACACTTCTTTAAATGAAGGATTTCTTAGTGCTCAAGTTGATTAGCTTGTACCCTTTTGAATATTTAGAATACCCAACAAATAGGCACTCTTGGCTTAGGGTCTGCAAATCCTTTCTCTTTTCATTTGGAATTCTAGCCCAAGCCTTTGAGTCAAAAATCCTAAAATGGGTCACATTTGGCTTGTGCCCACTCCAATATTTGAAAGGAGTCATACCATAAAGCTTCTTATGAGGTACCCTATTTTGGATGTAGGATTCATATTTTAGAGCCTCATCCCAAAACTTTGGTGGAAAAGTCTTAGCCTCTATCATGCAGGTTGTCATCTCCTTCAGTGACCTATTCTTTCTCTCAACAACACCATTTTGTTGTGGTGTGTAAGGGATCGAATGCCACATATGAATACCTAAATATTTACAATACTGAATGAACTCATACTTGACATACTGGTTTTCAACCAAGGCTTTAAAGACTTTGAAGAGGTCAAAAACTTCACACTTATGCTTTAGGAAGTGAACCCAACAATACCTGGAAAATTGATATATGAAGGTCAGTGCATATTTGGCTTCACTCATGGACATCTGAGGAAATGGACCATCAATGTCACTGTGGATCAACTCAAGAGGTGTAGATGTTCTCTCATGACTAGCTCTCTCAAATTTGTGCTCTGGGTGTTTTCCTAGGATACAACCTTGACAGACTCCGTTGGAAAACTTGATCTTTGGTAGCCCTATGACCATATCTCTTTCACTCAAATCAGAAAGATATTTGTAGTTAATATGGACAAATATTTCATGCTAAATATTGCTTTCCTCATTAGCATGAATCATAAGAGCAGAGGGGATTAAGTAGAGTGGAAAATGGGAAAACATGTATACCTTCGAAGTGTGATCAAGAACACCTTTTGCTATGAATTTACCATTCAAAATCTCTGTGATTTCAACATCATCAGGGGATAATATGACCCCCTTTTGAGACCCTGTGTGAGTCATCTGATACACTAACAAGAGATTAGAGGCAAGACCTGGAACATACAACACATTATTGAACTTACCATGGTCAAGATCAATCCTTCCTTTTCCCAAACTGTCAGTTAGAGAGTCATCTCCCAAAACTATTGGTGGACCTTTCGACATGTCAAGAGAGGAGAATGCCTCTTTTATTGAAACCATATGTATAGAAGCTCCAGAGTCTATAATGAAGCTAGGTGAGCTTCATGTGCCAGCAACCAAAGCATGTATTCTCTCTCGGTCTTCTGAATTTGATCCTCCTTCCCTCTTCTTTGAGAGATCAGGAAGGGAGATGTTATTCTTCTCCAGGAGTTGAGTCAACATGTCAATTTCCTTCTTCATACAAGAGCTCTCAAGATGATATCCCTTACTACAGTATGCGCACTTGCTCATTTCTCCTTTGTTCTTCTTCTTCTGGAAGTTCTTCTTGGATCCTTGGGGCTCCTCTTGAGACTTGTTCTTGTCTCTCTTTTTATTAGGTGGATTTTTATATTTTTTCTTGATTTTTGAATGCACTCTTGAATCTCCAGCAACTAGAGCTTGGTGTTTGGAATGTTTGATGGTGCCCATCATCACCAACTTATCTTGTTCCTGTGTGAGGGATTCCATGAACTTTGCAAGCTTAGGCATATTCCACACTCCAGCTGTGAAATTGGTGGCATGGAAGGTTGAAAAAACACTGAATAGTCAGGGCCAAGCTTCAAGAGTATGGCCAAAACTAGTTTCTCTTCCTTCTTTTCAATCCCACACTTTTATAGCTACAAAACAAGGGCTTTAAACTTGGAAAAATAGAGTTGCAAGGATTCAAAGCTGTTGGGACTCAATGAGATCAGCTCATTCTTGATTTGATGTCCTCTAATCTCATATGTATTACCAAAAAGATCTACAAGCTTCTCCCACACTTCATTAGGTTATGTCAATCCATCAAGATGGAAGAGGAGGTCTCTTGATATGCTCAGACACAAAAGACCATAGGCCTCATCCCTTCTGTTGTGCCATTTTTTCTCTGCAGCTACATTGGGATCTACCTCAGTTTCCATAGTAACCCTATAGAGACCTTTTTGTCTCAACAATATCTCCATCTCAAATTTCCATTCAAAAAAAATAAATGGAGTCAAGATGATCTTCTGAGATTGGTCCATAGCTCAGAAACTGTTCCCTTCAGTCAGCAAAATATGCTCCCAGTCAAGATGTCAAACCTACAATAGAAATATGGAAGGAGAGAAATTGATCTACAAAGGCTCTGATACCATGTGGAAATTGAACCAAAGAGATAGAACAATTACACTCACAAAATTGCTAATCAAACATGCAAAAATAACATCAAAGGAGACTAAAATTGGAGCATAACACTAATCTGTATTGAATAAGTGTACAATATACAACCTTATGAAGTAATAGGATGCTGCAATATATAATTACATGAGATATTTTCATGCATAAGGATGCCATTCGAAATAGTCAAAAATTAGGCTTACTAAATCTAGCCAAATCCCCCATAGGTTCATAAAGCAGTTTCCAAATCCACTAGAATGCTCACGAATTCAAAGTCAAGTAGGAAAGATAATAAGGGATGGAAAGACAAATCATAAAATCTTTTATTAGGAGAAAAGGATGGAGGATGATGTGGGAAAAACATAAGTCAACTACACCTAGTCTAGCTTTTCATTTTTCCTTAATTCTCAGTAAAACAGGTAGCTTTACAAAAAATGCAGATATGTGCTTTGGAGGATCTAGAATAAATTAGACATGCTAAATATGGTTTCTAGGAGGTTTCCCAAGTGCTCTATGACTCAGTTTTAGCAAGTGTTGACTTCTATGACATGTAGAAGGCAACTAGCATAGAGTGGAATCTAGGAGACTAGGTAATAAGACAAAAATGATTTAATTAATGTCTAAGGTAGGTAACTATGGGTTGATTATTCTAACAAAAGGTACATCACAGCACTCCATATTTTGAGTTAATTAAGGAATGCGTCAACTGAAAAACCCATGTGATCGATTGGACCTTGACCACACATCGCATGATGACTACAAGACACATAGGTGAGTATAAATAGAAGGCTTCGCCATCAAGCATTCTTTTATGGACATAGAGAGAGTGCGAGAAAAAATAGAGCTGATATTTTATAGAGTCGAAGCTTGTCACAGAGTGATCCAACATCCATGGTAATAGAGATATCTAGTGCAAGTGAGCTATCCGACATAACTGTCAATCTAGGGTGTCCAATTGAAAAGGATATTGTATCTCCTCAAGTGAAGCAACCAGAACCAGAGAAAGAACTAGAACTCGACCAAATGGCATGAGAAATAAAGAAGCCTACTCCTAATATTGTATCTCCTGAAGTGCAGGAAACTAGAACCAGAGAAAGAACCAGAACTCGACCAAATGGAACGAGCAAGAAAGAAGCCTGCTCCTGCGGCTGCTTTGGCCCCTATTCCACTCCCTGGTTCAGGCCCTGTGCCGAACCCTATTCAAAATCCACCAACTGCACTTGTATAACCTACCATGAAGCTGGGATAGACTGGGGAGAGAGTGACGGGAGAGTCATCCAAGCCAGGACTGTCAAGAAAATGCAAGGCTAAGGCCATTGTGGACAACGTTGGGAAAGAGTCGATGGAGGAGGACATGTTGGAGGAAGAGCTGATCGAGGAGGAATTCCCACCCCACAGAGACCTTGAAGCTGAGGAGGAAGAAGAAATATTCCCTCACTATGTCCAGTCGAGGAGAGCCGAGGAGGAGCCAGTGACGCTTCCCACGAAAATGCACACATTTTTAGTACCACCTCAGATCCCTGAGAACATACTCCTGCTAATGGAAATAATGCCAAATATTTCCAAGTTAGGATTCAATAATTATGACACTCTCCTGCAACTGGTTTTAGAATGAAAGCACTACATGGTCACGATTCAGACCGGGCCGACTGGGCCCGAGTTTCTCAAGCTGATGAAGTGGGCTACTGGAACCAACCAAGCAGGATTGAAGAACTTTTTTCTCATGCCCAATTTCAGCCATAGCCTGTAGGCCAACACATATGTGAAATAACTCATGGTCTGTTTCCATAGAGGGTTCCTATGGATCGATCGAACATACCTAATGTTATGGAGATAAACTTCCTATGGCTTGGGGGTACCACAATAGATAACTTTTCCTCTAGAAATACAAATTTCCCAATATGCAAGAGAAACCAAACATATAACACTAAGGGATACCGAATCGTACCTTATTTCGGATGGTTGAAGTAGATCCCCATTGAGCTTTTCCAATTCAAGCCTTCATTAGCAATTTTCTCTCAACAACAACAAACAGGACAAGCATGCTCTATAATAATGTATTAGACCTACTTTAGCATCTATATTCAACAATGTATAAGCAATTAAATACATCCATGGATTCAATATTCATATTCAAATGCACATAATTCGACAGGAAAAGATATTTCTATTAATAAAATTAGAGATTACAATAGTGACAACCTATGTCAGCATGTCTACGAACCAGAGAAACTGAGTCCTTCACCTAGGAATCCACTACATCAATCCTCCATCTCTCGATAGCAAGCTGTTGCAGCTGCAAAGTTTTTCCCCAAATTTTTCAAATTTTGGACCCTCCTTTTGATTTTATCTAGCCTCAAATTGTTTGGTTTCCTGAAATTAGTCATTCCTCTGCTATAAACTTTGATCTTTTGAGGTGAGAAGTATGGTCAAATGTTTTTCCTTTGTTTTAGGATTTGAATGAGCTCATATTGTTGTTTGCTTAGCCGATGCAACAAATGACTGTGGAGTTTTGTTTCTCATAGCTTAATGTTTTTTATTTTTTGATGTTTTTGTTTTTTTTGTTTTTTTTGCTCTCAGGAGTTTGTTGAAGATTGAGCCAGGGAATTAGTCCTCTATTCCACCGACATTTTGGAAGGGAAATGATGAACATCCCAATGGAAAATTCTTTGCTTGCCGATCCATGGCCTTTACCTCCATTTTGTTTTATTGTTAAACATTTTGACTGGCAATGATTTTTTTTTATTGCTATCAGAGCGAGTTTCAATACTGGATCGGAGGACTTCTCCTCGACGTTGCCGACATATCGGAGGAAAATTGATAAATGCCCAAAGAATAGTGTTTCAGATCACCGATGCTATAGTGATTAGTCTCTCCGATTGCCGATAACTTAGACGTCTGAGCTCCGATACCTTTTAAGTCGCAATAATACTTTTTTATTTATCGCCAACATTGCGGAGAATATTGTGGTTTGAATTTTTGATGTTGTAGTGGTTAGTCTCTCCGATCACCGACAGAGTAAGTCGAATGGTTCTTTTATATCTCGTTGATATTGCATTGTGGGAGTTAGTTGTTAATGGTTCCGATCGTGGATACACAATCATTGAGATAATAGTGCTTGGCATTACCGACACCGCAGAAACTTTTAAGTTTGAATCACTGACACTGTGGAAGCGTTCAGGTTTAAAGTTTCGATCCTTAATGCTTAGAGCTTTCGAATGCCGATGGGTTATGTTATCGCGGAGCTCGTAGTTTGTTTGGTGCCCACCATTGTAGCTGTCTATTGAACTATCCACCCGATGTTTAGAGACTTTGGTCGTCAACAAGTTTTTAGTTGTTTGTGAGTCCTTTGTTGCTGCTATCAATTGGACTATCCTTTCGACGATTAGAATTTTCAACTACAAATAGTGCTCCAGTCACCGACACTGTGAAAACATTTAGTTTTGAATTGTCAACACTTAGCATTTAGAGTTTCTGACGCCACCAAGTTTAGAGTCTCACGGGACCCGTAGTTTGTTCATTTTCCACCGTTGTAGCTGTCAATTGGAATAACCTCTCAGCGCTTAGTGTTTTCAACTACTGTTAGGGATTATATATGATGAGGAGCATAGTACAAAGTCTGGTGTTTTGGAGATTAGCAATAGCAGAAATGTAGTTCATGCTTTTATCGAAGGATTGCGAGTTAGTTCAGATGCGGCCTAGATTAAGAGGAGGAATATGTTCTATTGGGGTTGTGATTTTGGTTACAAACAGTGGACTTAGAATATTTCAAGACACGACTTATAGGATTTTCTTTGCCTTGTCATTTGTTTTTCTTTTCATGCATTAATACTGTGTATAGTTTATTTTAGAAAATGCATATGGAGGAGGTAAATATACTGATACAGTTTTTGTTATTTTGGTAAAAGATAAATGGTCTAGGAACATGCTATGTTTATGACAGGGTGATTGCTGTAAAGAAGATATGTCTAAAAGACAAAAGTAGAAGAGAGTTGTAGAGGAGGTAGCAAGGAAGGAAGAGAAAGATAAATGAAGAAGTAGAGATAAACAAAAGAAAAGAAGAAAGTGAGGGTCTGACATTAACAGGATTTCAAAAATACCAACAAATTATTGAGCAGATAGATAGCAGCAGAGGTCCAGGATTGGAAAATTTTCATCAGCGACCAAGCTGGTCCCTCTTCATAAAGTGCTCTTAAATTTTAATTTAAAATGTAACATATTGTATAAATTATGAGCACATACTACAAGACTAAATTTTGGAACTGAAAGGTTGAGGAAGCCCAAAGTTCATCGAGGGGCATCCCAAAGGTTTTTCTTTTTTGTATAAATAAAGGAGTGTTTAGATGAATGAAGGAGGAAGGCTTCTTTCACAGGCCATTTGTGAGAGTATATTGCAAGAAGAACTACTTCCTTTTACAATAAATAATTACAAGTTTCTGCTCGAGAAATTTTGGTGGAATGTTTCAAATGCTTTTCTATGGATCAGTTGAATGTGAACTATTTCATTTTCAGCTTATGTCCATTAACTTTGAGATTGTTCTTACTCATTGAATCTCTGTTCATGTTATTAATGCACTCTAGGTTATTCTATGAAATTTCCACTGTGAGTAATGAAGGTTGTCATAAACAATAAGCTATCTTGTTGTTCATATTTCTATTAATGTTCATGTGTTTTGAAATAAGTAAAAACTATCTGTAATTTTTCTTAATGCATGCGCAGAAATACATTACTCATTGATAACTAATAATTTTGCTCCCTAGGGATAGGTTAGTTAGTTAAATTTAGTTTCTTGCTGTGTGTGATTTAGATGCAAGAGAGTTAAGATGAGAGGTAAGAACATGCTCATCACATTGTGACACTCCTCGTTATCTCTATCAATCTTCATTTTTAGAAAAAACTAAAAATATACATGGTGGACCAGGCCGTAACCGGTAAAACCTTTTAATTTGTTACTTGACCTATGGTAGCTGGACCATAAACCAGATGGATTCCCCATACCAAACAATAGCGGGCTAGTTGGGAATGTTTATTGGGGAGAATCCCTAACTCTTGTTACCTGCGATTTTCTAGGCCTCAATAGTTTTTGGCACTAGAAGGAGGGTCTCTAGTGCATGGCTGGCCAAGGAAACCTATTTCCTGGAAATTAATCCATCGGTGACAGTTTCGAAAGCAGTTTGTTTCACATCACAACTCCTGAAGATAGAGGATATCTTTATCCTATCGATAACGAATTAGTTGATGATCTGAGAAGAATTACTAGGGCATATGCGAAGAATATTGGAGTATTATTGATTATTCATGTCTTACCCAGAAGAGAATATCAGAATAAACATCACCCTAAGTTAGAAGATTCAGTGTTGGTAGAAGATCTTGAAGAATTGGTAGAGGCAGCCTTACAGGAAGTTGACCAACCTTTGAATTGATTGGACCTAGGTTCACCTTATTGTTCATCTTTCCATACCCCTGTTCAGTCAAGACCTCATTCACCACTCAGAATTATGGCTAATGCAAATGCAAATCAACCACCTCCACTACCTACTTGGAGGGCTAGGTCACCTTTAAACCTGACACCTCCCTTGCATGATTTGCCTCAATATTTTGACAAAATGTTGCCTAAGTTTGACCCAAGTGAAAAAATTCTGGTAGATGATCATTTGCAAAGTTTTTACTTGGCTATAGAATGACTACGAGCAGGAGAACATGAAGATGTAGTCTTTAGATTGTTTCCACACACCCTAAAAGGAACATCAGCCTCATGGTATTTTTCCCTTCTTGCAAATTCAATCACAGACTAGGACACATTTGAGAGAATATTTAGAAGTAAATATGTAGTCCAGAAAACTCATGCATCTTTAATGAAAGGGTTATGCAATTTAAAGAAACAAAGGGAGGAAAAAGTGCATAATTTCACTCAAAGATTTGCTGCTTACCTAAAAAAAATTACTGCAACTGATAAGCCATATGAAAAAGCTCTAATTGAATACTATAATTCAGCTCTAGGGCCTGACTTGGCCATGTTTTCCAAGATATCAATCAAACCTACGTTATCAGAAACTTATGAAGAAGCTGAGAGGGTAGAGGCTGAGATGGAGAGCATAGAAAATCATCCTGTTCAGTTGGAAGAAAAAAAAATTGGAGGTAAGAAACCTTTATTACTGACTAAGCCTAAGGATGAGCGGTCACAGGATTTTTAAGGGATATTGAAGATGATGCAGAAGTTATCCAATAGAGTGATAGATCTAGAAAAGGAAGCTTACGAATCATATAAACTTTACTATAAAAAGAGGGAGGACAACAATCAACCTAAAAATCCTCCACACAGTCTTGCAACAATGAATTTAACTGATGTAGGCATGGATAGTTTTTGCACCTTTCATCAGCAGCCTCATTCTAAGAAGAATCCCCCCCAATGGATAAATTCTATGACGTTGGTAATGAATCAGTTATTGGACTCCAAACTAACAGAAACTGATAAGGAGGAAGAAAAAGATAATCAATCCACAGAAAAACAAGAGGAATATACTCTGGTTTTATGGGACTATGTCTCAATGTTTGATACATAAGAAGAAGGTTCTCTGAAACAAGAGGAAATATCAAAAACCAATGTGACAACAAGAAGTCAGAGTTTGTTAAAAGAAGACAAGTCAATACTTCCAAAGATCAAGAAACTTCAATAAAATATGAAGAAGATACAGAAGAACACTACAACTGATAAAATACCCGAAGTTACAATTTCAAGTCAAAATCCGAAGAAAATTAACATGCATGTTAAGCCTGTTTAAGATAAGATTGATAATGTCAAGAAGAATCTCAAAGAACCTGAGATGGGGTATGATATTGTGGAAGACATTAAAAAGGCTAAGGCAAATATCTCATTGTTTGAAATGTGTAATGTACCTTAGTAGAAAGAGAAATTGTTAAAAGCACTTGAAGTACCAGAAGAAGAGATTCCCATTGACAACCAACCTGAAGAAGAAATTGGTGAAGCAAGTGTGGGAGGTAAGTATAAGTATAAAACCCTAGTATTTCTCCTAACTTTTGAGATTTTCAACTATAATGTGCACACAACTGTTTGGTAGAATCAGGAGCATCGGTCAACATTATGCCGCTTTCATTCTGCAAGAAGATCAATGGACAACCTAAACCATCTACTTGGCAAGTTATTCAGTTAGACAGGACAATTGTGAAAGTAATAGGAGAAATGGAAGATGTTCTGATTCGCTTATCTGCAGATGAAAGAGTATGTCAGTATATTGACATTGTGGTAGTAGACATACCTGATGCTTATGGACTTGTTTTGAGTTGAGACTAGTTAGAAAGGCTAGATGGATACTTCACATCAGATTGGTCACATTTATGGTTGCCTCATAAGGGAATTCCCAATCAGATAAAAGTATTAAGAGAGCCTCAGATGAAGTACAATGTTACTCTATTGGAGGGAAAAAATGAACCAGTGAATTCTGTGTTGGGAAATTACTTCATTGAATTGGAATCGAGAAATTACCAAGCTGAAGAATCCAGCAATTTATCTGACACCTAGCCCAATCTCCTTCGATTTTCATGGCCTGATGAAATTGATTTTAATATAATAGATGTAGATTTAGTTTCAGATGTAGTTTTTAATTCAAGTTCAGTAGAAGTAAATAGTTTTTGGGCCCTTTATTTTGATGGATCTAAAACATTGGAAGAATCAGGAGCTGGCTATGTCCTAATTGATGCAAGAAAAAATAAACATTTTCTTTCTTGTAGATTAGAGTTTGAATGTACCAATAATACAACTGAGTATGAAGCACTAGTTCAGAGACTCAAAAAGCAATTGAACTAAAAGTAAAAAATATGAAATTATATGGAGATTCTGAAATAGTTTTCAAACAAATTCGAAATAAGATACATTGCATTTCACCACATTTAAAAGCCTATCAGAATGAAGGTTGGGATTTTCTTACAAATTTTATGCATTCAATATTGTGTCCATTCCTAGATTAAAGAATGCAACAGCTGACTTACTAGCTACCTCAGCTGCAAGGCTAGTACCTTCTAATAACAGATGCTTGGAGCGAATGTTTGATTTAGACAACAAATTCAGAAAGCCTGTAAATGTCAAGACTGATAGCTCATCCTTGCAATTTGAGCTAATAAATTTGGGGACTGAAGCTGAACCCAAGTATGTAGATTTTGGAAAGTTATGTTCTAAAGAGATTAAAACTTATGACACAAATATTATACAACTCGTCATCTCGATTAAAGCTAGAGTCAAGCCTTATCAACAACCTTTGAGGAAAATGCATCCTAAACTGGAACCTTTGATTCAAAGTGAAATAAAAAAATTGTTGGATTCTAAAATCATATTCAAAGTCAGACATTCAGAATTGGTTTCTAATTTGGTGCCAGTAAGGAAAAAGTCAGGAGAAATCAAACTCTATGTAGATTTCAAAAACTTGAATCATGCTTCAGATAAACATAACTATCCGGAGTGGGAAGAGAACTTACCAGTAAATGGTTTAGTTCTCAAACCTTATTTTTCTTGATTTTTATTTTGTTGTTTTGTACATAAATAAACTTTTGATTTGTTTTGTTTTTGAGGGGTTTGGGTTTTGTTTTAGTTAGGGTTTGATCATTTTTAATGAAGAAGAAAACTTTTGGTTGCATGGAGTTCATCAGAATTATGGATTAACTAAAATCCTTGATTATAAGACTGTGTACTATTGATTTATTTGAAAGAACTTCTTCTAGTTCAGTAGTTTTCCTAAAAGGCTATGAACACATTGAAGTCCTACTTAATCCTTGTAAAATAACTCAGGATCAAAAGGTCTGGAATACTATTTCGAGGATCCATCCATATCACATTAAAAAATGTCTTAGGGGGTGATAGCAAAAGACCCATGGGGAGGAAGCAAGGTAAACAATATATTATATTTAAATGATCCCATGCCAAGAATTGAAATCCAAAAGGCAAATAAGAGTTAAAATCTCCTAAGGAAGCAATATGTATCAAAAAAAAGTACTGAACCATATTAGTACAAGATTGCCAAATTTCTTCTTTTTCCATGAGCTGAAAATTAAATTCATCTCTCACACAAAAGGACACTATGGATAGGGGAGCTTGAATTAAAAATTTCAGAAAGAAGGCAAAAAAGGAGGACTCAAAAGAAATGACAAAAGTCCAAAAGCACAAAAGTGCAAAATGGCATGGGAATGAGGCACAAACGAATATTTCTTGTCACCATATGTTACAATCCTGTGGTGTCCAAGCTGAGAGCTACCCGAAGACAGAGGAAGAAAATGAAACTCATATCCCTGGCCTCAAAATAGTTATCTAGAATTTGAAATCTTGGTTTCCATTTTCCCTAAATTGGACTATCATCAATGATTAAAGTACATACATCTGTCATTTGGTAAATCTAGACATCTAGAAGAATTCAACATGTTGGTATTTATTGTCAAAACATTCTGTTCATCAAAGAAGAAAGTGTTCAGAGATATGTGTTTTCCAGGTAGTCGCCAATTGTTGCAGCTGCAACCTTTTTCCCCAAATTTTTCAAATTTTGGACCCTCCTTTTGATTTTATCTAGCCTGGGATTGTTTGGTTTCCTGAAATCAGTCATTCCTCTGCTATAAACTTTGATCTTTTGAGGTCATAAGTATGGTCAATTGTTTCTCCTTTGTTTCGTGATTTGAATGAGCTCGTATTGTCGTTTGCTTAGCCGATGCAACAAATGACTATGGAGTTTTGTTTCTCAAAGCTTAACATTTTTTATTTTTCAATGTTTTCATTTTTTGTCGCTGTCGAGAGTTTATTGAAGATTGAGCCAGGGCATTAGTCCTCTATGTCGTTGACATTTCAGAAGGGAAATGAAGAACGTCCCGATAGACAATTCTTTTCTCACCAATCCGTGGCCTTTACCTCCTTTTTGTTTTATTGTTAAACCTTTTGACTTCCGATTATTTTTTTTATTGCTATTGGAGCGAGTTTCAAGACTGGATCGGAGGACTTATCCTCGACGTCACTGACATTTCGGAGGAAAATTGATAAGTGACCCGAAGAATAGTGTTTTCGATCGTCGATGCTATAGTTATTAGTCTCTCCGATCACCGATAACTTAGACGTCTAAGCTCCGATACATTTTAAGTCACAATAATACATTTTTTTTATCATTGACATTGCAAAGAATGTTGTGGTTTGAAGTTTCGATGTTGTAGTGGTTAGTCTCTCCGATCGCCGATAGAGTAAGTCGAATGGTTCTTTTATATCTCGTCGATACTGCGTTGTGGGAGTTAGTTGTTAATGGTTCTGATTGCTGATACACAATCACCATGATAATAGTTCTTGTCATTACCGACACTGCGGAAACGTTTAAGTTTGAATCACCGACACTGCGAAAGCGTTCAGGTTTAAACTTTCGATCCTTAGCGCTTAGAGCTTCTGAGCATTGATGGGTTATGTTATCATGGGGTCTGCAGTTTGTTTGTTTCCCACCATTGTAGTTGTCTATTGAAATATCCTTCCGACAATTAGAATTTCAACTGCCGATAGTGCTCTGGTCACCGACACTGCGAAAACGTTTAGTTTTGAATCGCCGACACTTAGCATTTGGAGTTTCTGACACTGATGGGTTTGGAGTCTCATGGGACCCGTAGTTTGTTCACT
Source organism: Pseudotsuga menziesii (assembly GCA_001517045.1). NCBI lineage: Eukaryota > Viridiplantae > Streptophyta > Pinopsida > Pinales > Pinaceae > Pseudotsuga > Pseudotsuga menziesii. The sequence continues at coordinate 62,371 of LPNX010473477.1, forward strand.
GTCCACCATTGTGGCTATCAATTGGACTAACCTCTCGATGCTTAGTGTTTTCAATTGCCGTTAGGGATTATATACGATGAGGAACACAGTAAAGAGTCTGGTGTTTTGGATATTAGTAGTAGCGGAAATATAGTTCATGCTTTTATCGAAGGATTTTGAGTTAGTTTAGATGGGCCTAGATTAAGAGGAGGAATCTATTCTATCAGGGTTGTGATTTTTGTTATAGACAGTGGACTTAGAAAATTTTGAGACACAACTTATAGGATTTTCTTTGCCTTGTCATTTTTTTTCTTTTCATGCATTAATATTGTGTATAGTTTATTTTACAGAATGCATATGGAGAAGGTAAATATATTGATACAGTTTTTGTTATTTTGGTAAAAGCTAAATGGTCTAAGAACATGCTATGTTTATGATAGGGTGATTGCTGTAAAGAAGATATGTCTAAAAGACAAAAGCAGAAGAGATCTGCAGAGGAGGAAGCAAGGAAGCAAGAGAAAGAGAAATGAAGAAGCAGAGATAAAGAAAAGAGAAGAAGAAAGTGAGGGTCTGAGATTAACAGGATCTCAAAAATACAAACAGATTATTGAGTAGATAGATAGCAGCAGAGCCCTAGGCTTGGAAAAAGTTCATCAGTGACTAAGCTACTCCCTCTTCATAAAGTGCTCTTCAATTTTAATTTAAAATGTAACATATTGTATAAATTATGAGCACATACTACAAGACTAAATTTTGGAACTGAAAGGTTGAGGAAGCCCAAAGGTCATCGAGGGGCAGCCCAAAGGTTTTTCTTTTTTGTATAAATAAAGGAGTTTTTAGATGAAAGAAGGAGGGGGGAATTCTTTCGCAGGCCATTTGTGAGAGTATATTGTAAGAAGAACTACTTCCTTTTACAGTAAAGAATTAGAAGTTTCTGCTGGAGAAAGTTTGGTGGAATGTTTCAAATTCTTTGCTATGGATCAGTTGAATGTGAACTATTTTGTTTTCAGCTTATGTCCATTAACTGTGAGATCATTCTAACTCATTGAATCTCTATTCATGTTATGAATGCACTGTATTTTATTCTGTGAAATTTCCACTATGAGTAATGAAGGTTGTCATAAACAATAGGCTATCTTGTTTTTCATATTTCTATTAATGTTCATGTGTTTTGAAATAAGTAACAACTATTTGCAATTTTTCTTAATGCATGCGCAAAAATACATTACTCATTGATAACTGATAATTTTGCTCCCTAGGGATAGGTTAGTTAGTTAAATTTAGTTTCTTGCTGTGTGTGATTTAGATGCGAGAGTGTTAAGATGAGAGGTAAGAAATTGTGCATCACATTGTGACACTCCTCGTTATATCTATCAATCTACATTTTTAGATAGGCACTTGCACATCATAACTTAAACATAAAAAACTAAAAATATACACAGTGGACTGGGTTGTAACCAGTAAAACCTTTTAATTTGTTACTTGACCTATGGTAGTTGGATCGTAAACCAGATGGATTCCCCATACGAAACAATAGTAGGCTAGTTGGGAACGTTTATTGGGGAGAATCCCTAACTGTTGTTACCTATGATTTTCCAGGCCTCAACACAAGCTCACAAAGAAAATGCAAGGTTGGGAAGAACACAAAGTGCTCCAAAGGGACAAAGGGATGTAGAATCAAGTATAAGCAAACTGAGGCAACAATGGACTATAGTTTCTTTTCTCTTCAATTCCTCTCCTTCAATGTATCCAAGAGGTTCCTTATATAGCACTCCAAAAGGGTAATGGAGGGTTGAATCCGAGTGATATCAAGGAATATGGAAGGCTAAGAGTCAGGATATTCGGACTCATATGAGGAAAAATCCAAAAATATTTGTATTTATGCACACATCCCAATGTACGTGGGTTTGAGGTCAAAATTCACGTGTACACGCGAGTATGGGTTTAAAATTCATGTACAACAATAAACAGGTGTTTTTTAGGGATGAACATGGAACATCAAATTATAATATAAGTCCATGGGGTCTAAAGAGTCTGTAGAGAGATAGGGAATGTCATAAATATGTGATCAACCATGTGTGGTAAAATCATCTATAATAGATTCCCCCTAATCTGTGAGGTCAGAGGGGTAACATGATGGCCGAAATACATTATAACATCCATCCCAGAAGTGGAGTAATGAAGACCCAGGTGGAAGAACCAACCACTCATTAGTACAATACAATGATCAGTCTCTGCATGTGACTGCAAATACATATAGGAGTCCCAGATACATAAGAGTACAATGGCCATGAATAGGCATGATATGCAAAATGTGACATGTGTGGTCATCTCCATAATAGCAGAAGATATACAATAGATCAAGATCTCCATAGTGGATGAATATATCTGATATACACTAGAATCAAATCACGAGAGCGAATATCTGATGAACATTGGCACAATCAAGGAGGTAGCATACATGGAATTCCACCAAGCTGGAAGGTCTTCTACACGAACCTCTATGAGTACATGTCCTACTATGCGAATATATGTGTTGAGGCTGTTGAGGTTGAACATAGTAGTCCATTGTCTGATTACCGGTCATTGATGTATACTGTTAATAGATGCGATATCACCCACCGATAATGAAAATGGGAATCAAGGTACATAGTGCAATCTAACAAGTGTGAATAGATGTGTTGAGGTCGAACACTTGGAAGAATCCATCGATTAAGGGACATTGATGTATTCCCAAAACTGTCGATGGAGAGAAAACCTACCACTGATGACTATAAGTCTCAAGGTACTAAAATTACTCTAGAATCCTATTCCATGATAAATGATCTGAAGTTGATGGAATGGAATGTGCTGGAAGGAGGGCATTAAGGCATCCCCCATCAACCAACACGAGGTACTAAAAAACGTAGTATAATGTGGAATAACTCAAAGAAGATGTGCACGAACCAGTAATAGTACCAGGAATGACAAACATGCAAAGTCAAGATAACTGAGGAATGGCCGACTCAGGATTTAAATTCCTTTGAACTAGACCATAAGGTGAAATGTGACAGAAGGTAGGAAACATGGACTCGATATGCAAACTGGGACATCTCTATGAAACAAGAGGCATCGAAAGAGGCTCCATAGGGACTAGAAGCTTAACCAGTTAGTGGATATAAAGTTAGAGTAACGAGTACAAATCCTAAATTCAAACTAATAACCCAACCAATGGATGTGATATCCAGTGCCCTATTCGAAGGAGACACGACATGATTGCTGCCAAAGATAACATCTTTTCCTATCTGGATTTTTTTTTTTTTTTGACTTTTTCAGATATTTTGAAAAGCTTGAAAAATAATAAAAGTTCTTTATAGTACAAATCTAGGAGGAGAGAAGTGTTAGGGGACAATAAAACTAGTTCCAAGTAGTGGAACATGCCTATGCTCAATGCAAGGAGATATGTGTAGGATAACGAAACTCGAGGGAAGGTATCCTCATGGTAAAGGGGGTGATCAAGCTGCAAAAGATATGTAAAATGACCTATTTGGCTAGACATGAGATAAGATTAGGCTATATGGCTAATAACTCGAATTCAAGGAGCCGTCATAAACCTCAAGAAGGAAATCAAAACTCATGAAATGAAATTACAACTTGATATATACAAGGGAGTCCTTACAGGGAAAATCTAGCATAAAGTTCAAGAGGAGTATGAAGCTCTTGCTCAAGGACATGGTAGGACTAAAAAAGGATTCCCACAACCTAAGGGAGGTATCTCAACATGGGCACCAAATAAAAAATAGGATCCAACTAGGGCACCCATGTATAGGAAATCTCTACCATTCACATAATACCACTTATAACAACAGCATGGAGGTTTTGTGATATCGCAGAATGGGTTTGTACCTAAGGTTAATATGAACAGTCATAAGGTCATGAAAAATGCAAGTGAATGTGAAATCCTAACCTATATGCCATTTCAGACATCATGCCTATAATAGGCATGAACGAGTCAAAGAATCGAAGAGAGTGTACAAAAAATGGACCCTACATGCTAATCATATTAGTCCAAAACAATTGGAAATAGTTAGAAAAGAGTCCAAACTATAGGATATAGGGAGGATTGATCATGAAAACTGCATTCAAAGGAAATAGTGTGGTGAATGATGGGACATAGGAAGGAAATTAAGGTGAAGACACAACGTTCACGTATCCACTACCACCCCCGTGAGGGTGACCACTGGTGTAAATACCAATTGAAGGGAATAAAAATACTCCAAAAATGGAGTAGAGTATGGAATATGACCATTGCCAAATCCATGAGCACGGTAAGGGGTTGTGATTCCCCCAAGTTTGAAACCAATTTCCGTACTAGGACGAAGGACGGGTGACAATACACCGGGCATGCCGAAAATAAAAGGATCCAAACTCAAGAGAGCATAAATATACTCAAGTAACCACGATGCAAAAATCCCACTAGCACAAAAAGAGCACACTCCTAGGAGAATCTACAACCAAAATACAAGCAAACCAATGGGAGGATATGTGAGCTCCCAAATGTAGCAAGTATGTCTTGCCTAGGAGAGGCTCGAAACTCCCATACACTACAAGTGGAGGTATGTAACCAATTATAGTGGCCCTTAGCTTCGATGTGTAATGCGACTGTGTTGTCTGAACCCTACTTGGCTAGGACACTTGGAGAATAACCTTTTCAAATACCCCCTCGATACCTAGGAAAGGAAACTAAGCTCACCTCAATATAACCAATGCTCAGGCGAACAGTCACAAGTAGGATCGACCATATGGGAAAGGTAGCAAAGCTTGAAGCCTAAAATCACAAACCGGTACACCAAGGGTGCACCGACCATACCTCAAAGGCCCCTGGATATGAATACAATCCTAGAAATATATTCGGTGCTCACGGAAAGTGACCAAGGGTCATCCCAATCACAATTGCATGCACTGCCTCGTGCTTAACTCCTGTGTAAGAGGAGTGTCCTAAGAAACACTAATTATACCAAGGGTTTCACACTCTCACCTTGGCATACACCTACTTGTTTGTGTTTAGTATTCTTGGAGAATTGACTCACAATGAACTATTCCAAGACTCTAAATCCTAATCTTGTTGGTGAACCCTATAAAATAAAAATGTGTAATTCATTTTAATTAAGCATTGATTTTAATGGTTGTAATTAATCAAAGGAAAACGGTCGTGAAACTAATGATATTGAGACTCAATAGTGAAATAAATGTGCACACCTAACAAACCATGCCAAGTGCAAATATTTAAAGAATGAAAAATAGGGTATGCCACTACATGAGATGCATAAATATTTATTCCTTTCTTGATGCCAATGTAATCCCTCATATATGAAAGCCCAAAGACAACTCTCATGCAAGAAATCCAATGCAAGTACCTCCTCAAATCCATATCTAAGATGCAAGTAAGAATGCAACTATTTTGTATTTTCAATATAAAAGAATGAAAATGTAATAAAATTCATTTAAAACTATTAGTCTCTGCAGCAAGTATAAAATACAAGCCCAGCAAGACACCGAGAAAAAATGAGTAATGCACTAATGGCAAAACACAAAGATAAATGACTAAAACTATTTCAAAGAAAAATCAATGAAAAATCGGTCTCTAGTCACAAAAGAAGCAGTCAACAGACAACATCAGTACCTAGGGGAACCCAACCACACTTACAACCCACCCAACAACTTCTCACATCAAAAATTCAACCAAAAGGGAGGATGTACATGACTGTTTAAAGAAAAGTAGCATATGTACGTGACTAGGTAAGGAAAACCTGCATATGTATGCAACTTTTCAGCTGAAACCCGCATATACAGAACCAGAGAAATAAATTCCTCCACCTAGGCCTCCACCACCTCAATCCTCCATCTCTCAATAGCAAGCTCACAAAGAAAAGGCAATCTTGGGAAGAACACAAAGTGCTCCAAAGGGACAAAGGTATGGAAACTCAAGTATAATCAAAATAAGGTAACAATGGAGTATAGTTTCTTTGCTCTTCAATTCCTCTCCTTCAATGTATCATGTTGCTTCCTTACACACACCTGGGTCACGTGGTAGAAATCTTCAAGCCACTCGGTGTGTCCTTGGGGGCAAGTCTCGAGTCAAGGATGTCACCTTGTTCTTGACTCCTCCGTTTAGGATCAACTCCTAATGGAGCCAAGGGGGGTAGACCCTATTAAGTTACTAAGGCTAAAATACTTAGTATGGTGATGTTAAACTAAATGAGTTACTTAGGAGTTTGAAATTTAACCATAAACGATCAAAGATGACAAGATACAAAGATGAGCGCATGAAAGCACAATGCTGAGACACAATATATATATATAGCAAGAAAATAACTAGTGCCTTAGAATGGAGTCAAAATAAAATCAATGTACTTGCATGTGCTTGGAGTGAATGTTTTTCAATTGCCTCTTGGTACGTTTTAAGTTAATGTGAGGTGTGAGTTGATTAAAATTAGGCGAAGGGGTGGACTCCAGATATACCTGAGAGTACTTGGAGTATGTCCAAAACTAAACCTTCACGGCTACCTGCAAGGAATATGTGGGCTGAATGGAGTCTTTGGGGCTATTTTTCATAATGCACCCATTAGGGTGTGACAGAGATCGGCGCCCCAAGGTCACTTTTCAGAAGTTCCTGCTTCCTTTGGGTATTTTGCCACCGTAATGGTTTGATCTAGGTGTTGGATTTTCACCTGATGGTTTATGAATTTGGGAGAGTGAGTCCTAATTATTGTAGTCACTCAAATTATTTTGATACAGCTTGACCGATTGAACGAACCGTAGCCAATTGCAGAGCATACACACCGAAGTCTTGTCAATTTTAGTAGATTTTAAAATGGGTGTTCTTGTTAAAAAGAAAACCCTCCAAGAACCTCTTTCAATCCAAGTGGATCTCAATCGGGGAATCAGGGAGGGGTTAATTTTATAAAATATGAAGAAACAAATGATGAAAAGGAAAACACAGATACACGATTCCGGTTTTCTAATTAGTCCTACCACGCATCTCTTTCCCCTTTCGGGTCAATCGGGAAGTCGTGGGGTAAGTATTAAGATTACTTTGAAATATCAAATATGGAGTATGAAATTGATAATGAATCAAAGTATACTACCCTACATATTATAGCTACGCTAGTTTGAAAAGATATGAACAAAAAGTAAAAAATTGACACCGATGCAAATCCCCCCAGTGGGAATGGGGAGCGGGCTCGAAAGAGCCTACTCAAAAGATTTTATTTTATTATTATTGGTTACAATATCAGAAAACTAAAATATTAGAAACCTCTTGGTCATTATACGGGATGAAACCAAGATCTTACAACTTTGCAAAATTTGTAAATTCTAGTGAAAGGGGAGACCCCTGGCGGGGTTTGAACGCTCTTGAGGCCACTTTTAAAAAGAATCTTATTTTATTTTCTGTTACACCTACTAAAAAAAAGCGAGCATATTAGACTAAAATATGCCCAAAATCACTCTGAAAGTACCTTTGGGTCAGCTTACTTTTAACAAAAAAAAACTAAGCTAAAACTTGTTAAATTGGGGTAATCTAGTTATGCAAAAAGGAACCAAGGAAAGCAAGATTTCCTTGGGATATTGGGTTGCTGTTCGGTCAGCCAATAATATGTGAACTTTATTGCAGAATATGAATCTTTAAAGGATGAAAAAGAAACTACCTTATGAGCAAGTTTTAGATCTATGACTTAGCTACTTGCAAAAAGGGCAATTCCTACACCTAGATCTATCTTTAAGAAATGATACTCTTTATGAAATTCTAGATCTAAGACGCAATACTCTTATGAAATAGATCTAATAATATATATTCAATTCTTAGAACTAGATCTGATCATAAGAGGAAGAGACAGGTAACCGAAAGATTTATTTTTTAAAGAAAGGAGGAAGAGAAGGGGAAAGGCCCGTTGTTGGATGGATCTGCAATGGAAACTTGTTAGTGGAATACATAGGGGAAATGCCTTCACAAATTTTTTGGATGTACATTGGATTCAAACTAGATCCAAAGCTCGTCCAATCCTTGCTACCTGAAAGCTAAACACACAATCCTGCACGAAACCTCATGAGATATATATATATATATATATATATATATATATATATATATTTATATATGAAAAAGAGACAAAATTTACATGCAAATAAACTTATTAAACATGTATAATCTAGATATTCAAACATATATGCTATGAGATATAGAAAAAACAAGTAACCTTACTTTCCCAACTATACTACTATTGATTCAGTTGAATCGTTCAAGCCAGACAGGGTTCAGATGCAGAAATTGAGAGAAAAGCCAACAACATCAATATCCGTAAGACAATGCTTAATCCACACACATGAGAGCATTACACCATTTATTCTCCAAATCTTCTTTATTCCAACAACCAAAATATTACAACAATATTACAATAGCAAGCCCTTCAATCCAACTCTAACTAGCTTGGAAGAGGCTGTTGTGCTTGGATATATACAAAAACCAGGAGATCCAGCCCAGGGGGGGTGAAAATACCAACGAGATAGACCAAATATGCTGATGGAGAGTCCATCAATGCCTGATCTGTGTCTAACTGATCCAGATCTGAGTCTCACTGAGTGCAATTGTCAATCGAAGAGCTGATCTGACTAACACCTCAACCTGTTGACTGAAGCATCCACCAAAAATCATCCAGATGAGCCAAAACATGTTGAGGAGAGAGGGAGGGAGAAATTCCCCATAAAGGATGCTAAATATAAACTCTAGATCTGATTTGATCACCTCCTTCAGTCAAGGATTTGTCAAATCTAGTCAATTTGCTTCAGATCTGATTGATTTCAATCAAATCGGCTGAGAATCCATTGATTTATGATTTTGGATTTGCTCCATTATTCATCAATTTATTAATTAAAATCATCAATAATTGATATTTGGGGCTTTCTGACCTAAGTGATGGAAAATGGCTCAAAACTAGGAAATATTGGGCCCATGAGTTTACATGGTGCTCTTAGCTTGAAAATGAGCACCTACATTACTGAAACTGATTATTTGGCCCACTTTTATTACAAAATCAAATTTTCCAATTAAACTATTAAAAAATAGCCTAAGTTTTGGAAAAAATAAATTTTAATAGAAAACACTGAAAAAATTAAAAAATTGAAAATTGAAAAAACCTAGAGGGACTTAGACATGTTCATATGACTCGACCATGACGTCTAGCATGTTTATACGTTGACAAATAGACTCTAATAACCTGAATAGGCCTAAATGCCAAGCTGACCACCCCAACTTTGGAGGTATGGAGTGAAAAACTCAGAAATTATCAGTTGTTTATTCAACAACCAATAATAGCCAAGGGAAAAAACACCCTGGGCTGATCGGATTGACAAATAAAGTCTAAGAGATAGAGTCTTTTATAGAAACTATCATGCTAGAACATTTATTACAATTCCCCCATGTGGTATGAACATGTGATATAGTACAACAAAGCTTCCCATAAGCAAGACTGAAGGTTCTCTGAAGTTTGAACAAGTTATCCTTGTCCAGTTCACCAGGATCACTTGATAAAAAACCACTTAGTACAACTTAGGTGGTAACATTCTGGCTCCAACTGCGGGACGTGTGCTCGATCTAGTCATAGGGAAAGGAGAGGATACGAGAACACCAGAATCTCTGGTTTATACACCCTGTAAAAACATATCAACTTGACAAGAAAACCTTAGTAGCACAAGCTTTACAAAAAAAGCCAAATGAACCATTAAGCTGATTTATTTAAACAAAATAAATGTAACTAACTAATGAAAACAAAAATGTTTGATTATAGCTAAGTACAAAACAAAAAATGCGGAAAGCAAATGCTCTTTTTCAAGGAGCTTATTTTCCTACTCTAAGGATGATATAAAAATGGTTAAGTGTAATCAGAAATCCAATGTAACCACCTGAGAATTTTATTAACATAAAAAAAATATTTTTTTGTCTTTGGTTACCAGCCAAAGTAAGGATACTTTATTTAGAAAATGCAAACCTGCGTGATGATCCGGAAGGGGTGGGATGGATGGGAAATCATAGGCATGAATAATGTCGTCAAACTTCCTCCCAAACTGGTAATTGCTTGTGCAGGCTGCTTCTATTCATGATTGGACAGGGTTGATGTACAAATCAGAATGATGAGGCAGATTGACTACACCATCATACTGATCATCAAGGCTTACTGGATGATAATTCATTGTATAAGCCCCAAGCGGCTCCAAGGCATGAGGAAACTCTATATGTGAAGATGATAGTTGAGACTGATATTCTAATAGCTGCATCACGTCTATCTTTTCACAACACTGCTTCTCCATGTCTTCATTATTGATACCTTTGTGTGGCTCTACATGATATGATTCTAAATGATCATATGGTTAAATTGCATGCTCCTTTTTCATATCAAAGTTTCCCAAGGCCACATGGTCCATGCTCTCTCCTTTAGATATGCCATAGACAGAAAAATCAACAAAACCAT